>PVJH01003182.1:0-148202 GCA_004026705.1 Nesogale talazaci
TCTCCCTCTCCATTCCTCCATCCCTCCACCCTCCTCGTATTACCACTCCTATTACTAGTCTTGATGGATCATCTATCCTAAGTTTCCTATGTTTCCACCTTTACTGTACATCTCCTGGTCTAGCTGGATTTATGTGGTAGAATTGGGGTCATGATAGTGAGTGGGAGGCAGCATGGGAACTAGAGGAAGGTTGCATATTCCCAGAAAATTCTTAAAAGTTTAACAATTAAAAATTAATTAATAAAATAATTTTAATAAAGCAATGAAAATTGTAGCCAGAATGATTAGGGATATCTCAGGATAATAGAGAGATTTATACTAGGTTGTACATGATTTACATACATAGACGGTAACCTATTGTGTACATGTATGAATGCCACATGATAAAGAATCACGCATTTACTCAGGGCCTGAGATGCATTCAGCTTTCTGCTAATGAGGGTGGGGAAAACAGAAATGAAACTTTTCTTAATCCAGAGACCTCATACTATATTTGAGTGGCAAGACTCAGTAGTTTGGTCAGTGTGGAACGCTGTTGTAGAGTTGGAGGGCAGATGGGTGTGACATGGAAAGAGGTGCAATTTTATTGTTGTTCCCTGCCAGGGAGTCAGTTTGGACTCACAGTGACACATTTCTTGCTCCCATGTCACCCTCATGATTGTTCTTATGTTGAAACCTGACCACAGTTTTCTTCTTTTTTACTGCCCCTCTACTTTACTAAGCACACTGTCCTTCTCCTGAGGCTGGCCTCCCTTACAACATGTCCAATGAAATGGTCCCACCCTCTCTTGGCAGGAGCATTCAAAGTGGATGTGCATTCTTTGCAGATTCATTTGTTCTTTTGGCAGTCTATGGCACTTTCAATAATTTTATCAGCACCATAATCCAAATGCATGAGTCTTTCATTTGTCACCTTCATCCATTTATTATGACCTATTGGTTCAATTGTGGTTTATGATTTCTATACATGGAGTGGTAATCCACACTGAAGGCTGCAATTTTTGATCATCATCAGTGAGTGCTTCCAGTTCCTCTGACTTTCAGCCGACAAGACTGTGTCATCTGCATATCTCAGTTGTTAGTACAGCTCTCTCCACTTCTGTTGCATTCTTCTTCATATAAACCAGCTTTTTAGATTATTTTCTCACCATGCAGATCAATTAAGAGCAAGTAGGATCTTGACAGACACACATTTTCTGAGTTTAAGTCATGTGGCATTCCCTGGTTCTGTTTGAAGTACTGCATCTTGATCCTTTTTAATTCAGTCCCTGAAAAAACAAGCCATCTACTCCGGGCTTGTTGGTGAAACATTGGGAAAAAGGGAAGAACCTAGAAAAGGCATTCAGACGAAATTTGTTCAGTTCTGCACCTTGGAGTGGCCATTCGAACTTTTACGTGTTGCCACCATAGTATTGGGGTTTTCAGAATGCTGATTCACAAAAGTTTTGATTCTAATTTCTTGGATGTACCTTAGAGCCAAACCCCGTCTCAGCACTGTTCCTCGAGCTTTCTTGTCTTGTTCCTTCAATAGCTCGGACCACTCTTGTAATTCCCACTCACCCCAGTGAGAGTTGGTTCATTTCTGCCCTCTCGTAACTTTGTTGGACAATAAACACTAAATACTGTACGGTCAAAAGAGGGTTAGTTGGTTTCTCCATTGGTTTGATCCAGGACGAGTGTGTGTTAATTTTGTAGTGGAGTCAAAGTTCAGACAGGAGTGAGTGAATGTCTACACAGTAGCAGATAGAGTCCCAGAAGATGTCAACAAAGCAACTATCATAAAATTGCCTATCTTCTAATACTTACTATGGAGAAAAAGGGTGAATTCTGATGGCAAGAGAAGGAGGACTAGAGATCGTGATTCCTGAGTTCTTTAGGCAAGAAGGCAAGATGGGCATCTGGGATTACTCTGAGAGCCCCATGGCTTCTTGTTTTCTGACCAGAAGAGACACATCACTTGCTTTCTATTACTATGTTAATTTATTACAATTTCATGTTTTTTATATTTGTCAACCTCAATATTGCTTTCTTTCATATGACAAAAAAACCAGTTGTTGTTGAATGAATTTTCACATATGCTGATAGCAGGTGGGCCAGAATAATGCTTCACTTCATAGGTTTTCAAAAGCTTTATGTTTTCAGAAGTAGATGCCAAGAATGTCTTCTTTTGGTCAGCAGTGCAGTACATTCATGGTTTGTACCAGGTAGGAAATATATCCTAGGCTTATAACTCTTTTGCTATATATCTGCCTTCCCTAATTTAAGAATATCCTTACATTTTCATTTGCTTAATTTTTTGTACTTTAACTGAGTCTTTACATGCGGTACAACTTCTGGAAAACACTCCCAAGACATAATCTTTTTGTGTGCTGGGTCTCATACTTTTGAATTTCTTATTTACCTCAATCTTGATTTACAACATCTCAATATTGCCACAAGTGAAACATTTCACAATGGGTGAATTTGGAATTTTAAAAATTACATCTTGATTTCCCTTCTTGATTTTTTTTCCTCCACTTTTTTATTATTTTATTTATTTTTATTTTTTAAAATCATTTTATTGGGGACTCATACAGCTCCAATCATAATATATACATACATACATACATATGTTGCATCAGTAGTTACATCTTTTCTGGGGTGGGTTCCCTTCTTGATTTTGATAGGCCACACTCTCCATTTGCTTCTTGAGAACAGATCCAAATGAATGAATATATTGAGAACTTGGGTCTCTCAAAATGCCTTCATTCTATTCTCAGACTTGATCATTGGATATAGGACTCTAGTTGGAAGTCATTTTCTTAACATTTCTGAGATTGCAGTATTTTCTAGGTTCCAATATTGGAGCGACTGGCGTCATAGTGGCAAAGTGGCTATGCAGTGAACTAGGACCTGAAGTTCAGCAGTTTGAAAGCATCACCTCCTCGGTGGGAGAAAGACCGCGTTTTCTACTCCCACAGAGAGTTACATTCTCAGCAAGCCATAGGGACGGTTCTACCCTGCTCTATAGCCCCTCTGAATTGGCTTCAAGTCTATGCTGGTGAGCTATGTTGACATTCACTGTATTCGAATCCATTTTTGGTGCCTATTTAACATTTTAAAAATCTTAAAATTAAGTCAAATTTTATAGAGCAGATCATCGGTTTTGCATTTAACAAGAAATTCACACATTTTTGTTTGTTTCAGCATATAAACTGCCATCTCTCAATCTACTATCTTTTACCCTACTTCCTCTCTGCTTTCTTAATCTATGCCTTATTTCCTAGCCCTATGATCTTTGTTCTTGGGTAAATGCTTCCTTCTGATGTTTAATGTTGGTTTATTATTTTAATATGGGGTTGATTTCAGTTCCCTACCTGAAGGGTGATTAAGACTCATATTCTTGGAGGTCCTGCCAGAGTTTATCTGACCAGTAAACCTGATCTCTTTCATGATTTTGAGTTCTGTTCCACAGTTTTCTCCCATGCTGTATAGAACCTTCAAATGTGAACCTGGTCAGAGCAGTTGGGAGAAGTGCGTGGGCACCCTCTAGTTCTTCTTGTCCCCAGGTTGTAGAAACTTTTGTTGATGGGGTCCATTTGTCCACTGGGCTGTTTCCATATGCTTTCAAGTTTTCATCATTCTTCTTTCCTCCACATGGACAGAGACCAACAACTGTCCCATGGATGGCTGCTTCTGCATTTTAAAGTCCATACTTGCTACATTCTAAAGTAGGACTTCGAAGATTTTCTATGTGAGCTGTGTTTTGCCAATGAACCTTGAGGTTCCCTGAGACTATGGCTTGGATTCCCCAGCCAAGTGACTTCTTCCTTTAAGGTGTTTGGTTATGACTAAGATATTTCCATAACCTGGACTCCTGTTGATTTATATTTTAAGAACTAATTTGGATCTTGAAATTATCATGGGTAAAAAATTCCCACAATGGGCAATTTAATACTTTAAATTAATCTACTATCTAATGTAGTGAAAGCACCCTTCCAGTTGGGATATTCATGTTCCTCTGTGCCAAAAGAAAATTAAGTTTTAATTAATCTTCTCTCTCAGTTTTACCTTTTATTTATTTTATTTTTTCAATTATTTTATTGGGGCCTCTTACAGCTCTTATAACATTCAGTACATCATTTGTATCAAGCATACTTGTACACATATTACCATATTCATTTTGAAATATTTTACACTTGAGCCCTTGGTATAAGCTCCTCCTTCTCCCTCCCTCCTTTTTTTTAATGAATCATTTTATTAGGGGCTTATACATTACCTTTTATTTTTTTTACAGCTTATATAACTGTATGATATATTTTACTTCTATTTGTATGGTTATTTTCTGAATCTTATTCATTTACTTCGGTGGTTAGATTGCTCAATATCTTCATTAAATCTTTTTATAGTAGTGAATTTAATATCATCACTACATTTATTTGTTACTGGTTTCCTCAAACATGCTAATATCAAAACTAGTTGACAAAACGTAGCCTGAAACAATGATATCTGATTAAAACATAGCTTGAAACTAACAATGATGTGAACAATTTTTTTTTTTTTGTGGCCTCACTGCTCTCTGGTGGTGGGAGTAGGAGGCCCAGCCCCACTGCTGGAATTGAACCTCCGTCCCAGTGGGCCGCAGTCCCGCGCACAACCACTACGCCACCGGGACTCAGCCCGATGTGAACAAGTTTAATGACTCTTTATCCTTCCTTAATTATTTTCTCCAGCTATATTGGAATTATGTTAATGACATCGTCACTATACTTTCCTTCACATTCAGACTTTGAAGTACTCTGTATCTTATGTCAGAAATCTGTTTTCCCACCACATTGTCAAAAACAACAACACCTTAGTCATTTATTTAAAACTCATTTTTCAAGATTTAGGTGAATTTTTTTCTGAACTCTATCTGAATTCTGGGCGGATGTGTTTTCCACCGGTTTTATTGAGCTTATAATAGCACACTGTTACTGTTGGATTTTAAGCTATGATGTCATGAAAGGAGCCAGTCCTCATCTCACCAGTGTCTGGAGAGTTCACCGATTTCCACAGAATTAAAGAATGGATTGACAAGAGATGCATCTGAAATACTGAGTACGACTAATGCTGCTTCTTATCAACCAGAGTATGGTCTCTTCTATTTCTTTACTACCACATCTCAGCTGAGCACATGCTGAACTACAGTCCATGTTCCGCAATGCCCTTTGCCGCTGTGTGGCCATAGGACCATGTTTTGGCTAAGGGTGTCAGGGAAAGTGCTGTCACCCCACGATAGGCATGGCTTCATTTGCCCTGTCTCCCTTCCCACCAGCGCAAGTCCTCAAACGACTGCCTAAATGATAGGGATGGGAAGAAAAGATGAAGCAGCAGAGTAAGCTACAGCACAGGCCGGTCTTTCTGGAAGGCTCTGTGGACTCTAGCTGTGCTTCCATGCCTGGGCTATTTCTGCTGGACAACTGCATAAGAGAGTAAGAAACTTCATTTTTTTAAAAAACTTTTTTGATATCGTATGCAGGCTATGAATTCTGCTTACTTTAGATTCTTGTGTTAAAAAATTGGTGAAATGTGCTTGAAATCTGCTGTACGCCAGACATACCTCTGAAATGCATATGCCAAAAATACGTCTTTCGTGCATTCCCACTGGCTTTGGGATTAAAAGGAAGCCCCGCCACTTACTGGTTATGGGCTGGGCTGCTCACGACACTGTATGTGGTTCAAAACCACCAGCTTCACCGCTGGAAAAAGACGACGGTTACGGTCTGAGACCGTAAAGAGTTACCATCTCAGAAACCCACCGAGGCAGTTCTACCCTGTCCCAACGGGTGTCGTGAATTGGCATCGACTTGATGACAGTGAGCTACTTATTTATTTTGTTTGAGATCCAAACAAAGCTCTAAAGCAGTGGCTCTCAACCTGGGTGTGGCGACCCATCCTGAGGTCACACGACCTTTTCCCAGGGGTCGCCCGGTTCATCACAGTAGCAAAATAGCAGTGATGAAGTAGTCACGAGAATAGCCCTATGGTTGAGGAATCGCCCCAGCATGAGGAGCTGTGGGAAAGGGCCTCGGCATGAGGAAGGTCGAGAATGACGGCTCAAAAACACGGCCCGCATTTGATAGGCTTGACCTATCTCTCCGGTTTCTTGTAGCAGCTTATACAAAAACTCCACACCCCCTGCCCTGGAGCGGATTCCGACTGACAGCAACTCAAGAGGACAGGGCGGACCTGCCCCCGGGGGTTTCTGGGACTGGAACTGTTTTTTTCTTTGACATTTCGAACCAGGCACTGTGCCTTTGCGCAAGTCCTGTTTCAGGGCATGCTCCTTATTTCCTTCGCTTTTCTCCACCCCCTACGAATCGTTCACAGCTCTTCCCACCTTACTCCTCAGGGCGCCCTAGCTAGCTTCCTATTAAATGTGTTCATAGTTGAGCTCTCTGTGTTGTTCATCCCCTGACTAAGAACCAGGTGTGGAAATCAGACGAAACGTCCTGTCTGGGACGCCCCTGGCATAGTTCTGTTCCGGGCACACTGGGGTGGCCATGGGTTAGAAGTCCCTTGTCAGCAATTCACGACAACAAGATTCACTGCAAGTGTGACATGTGAATATTTTGTATAGTTATTTACTTAGTATCAGGTTTCCCATTTGGATGGTAAGAGCTGCGCAGATAGGAATCGTGCCTATCTTTTCTCTATTATTATAACCACTAAGTACACCTGGTGTTCCTGTTAGGGAAGTTGGACCGATAAATTCAGGGTTAGTGGCTTGAATGCACCAGACTCTCCTGGCCGGAGAGATCATACTATCTGCTCCCATAAACACGGAACCCCTTTTCATGAATGATTTCTACCTCTGCTTTGCTTCCTTTCATTTCCTCCTCATCCTTAAAAAAAACAAAAAAACAAAAAACTTCCCCTATTTGAGTGATGTGTTCACTAAAGAGTAATCATCTATTTTATTTTGATCTGTCAAAAAAAAAAAACAACCCAGAGATGAATAAAATAGCTATCTACAATTGCCATGAATGTTTAGTTAATTACACGATATGAAGAGTTATGTTAGGCTTCATCCGGGTGTGTAGTCTCTGGAAGCCTGCGATGAGAAGCACATCTTTCTGTTGCTGTTGTCCAGGGCACTGAGCTTGTCTGATGGATGCCGTGCTGTCTGAGCATAGATACTGTGTCAACCTACCTCACTGAGAATCTGTTTTTCACTGACCCTCTACCTTACCAAGCACAATGTCTTTCTTCAGGGACTGGTCCCGGCTGAAAAGATGTTCACTGTACAGAAGAGGAAGTCTTATCACTCTTACTTCTAAGGCACATTCTGACTTTTCTTGGGAATATGGTGATAATATTGTTTGTGTAATTCCTGATGGGTCCTTATTTATTATAGAGGGAAACTACTCTTTCGTATCTTAATCCACATTTTTGTGAATTTTTTTATTCTTTCAGCTGCAAAAATCTAATGCACCTCAGCTGAATAATAGTCTTCTGAACCAGAGTGGATTGTCAGCTATTCCCCAAAGGCAAATTTGTGAGTTTTAGATAAATGTCACGTATTTTTAATTATCTCAAAATATATACTACAGCAGGGGTGAGTGGCAGCTGCGTGCGGATGTACATATCCGAGCATCCTCTAGCTGGTTTTTGGCAGAGCCTGCTGTAGTTCCAGTCTCTTTGTTTACCATGTGCAAAGGACTGGATCAACTTTCAAACACTTTATTATGGTTTAATGGGGGAATCATTAGTAGATGAGTTTAACAGACCCAAATGCTAGACACTCAGTGGTTTATTTTTCAAGATTAAAATAATGTCTGTTTCTAACCTCCAGTAGTTTAAAGCACATTTGCATACAGCTGTATCCAGTTAAGTGCCTTTCAGAATTCTTGTTACATTAAGAATGTACAAGCATTAAGAGTGCTTGTAATACAATTGACTTTAGGCTGAATTTTACATTAATGGCCCCCTTTGTTATTTAGCTGGCATTAAAGGCTTAAGTACAAGAAAATCCATGTACAAAGCGTATCATTTTTATTTTAATTTAAACTCCCAAGAAATTTAGTGACTAAAACATCCGTTATGCCATTTGGAATAATTTTTCCCCCCTGAAGCTCTTTGTGGTGAGAGACAAATGTTAGCAGAATCCTGAGATGCACAGTTACCTCAGGATTGAGGGGCACATTGATAAAGATGGGAGTGATTTAAATTGGAACCACAATGGCCAGGGGACAGAAAGCTGATGTGGTTTGAGCCTCTCTTAGGATGCAGCTAGGAAAAGGTCCATTAACATGGGGAAGCAGGATAAAAAGGATGTGAGTAGGATGTTAACAAGTACAGCATGGGGAGGTTCGGCAAGGGAGATGATGTTGAAAGAACAGGAAGAAATTTCCACCAAACGCTGAAGGGAAGTCCTTCAACCACACTTTCTTTAACAGCTTATACTGCAACTCAGCCCAACCACAGGAACAGTATTTTTCCTTGGTGTCTGTTCCCAGGGTTATCTGAGGGCACCGATTCAGAAAATTGTCTTGGCTAGCTTTAATCGGCGTTGGATTCTTAGAGACGGTACCCCTCTATGTTTTCACCTCTTGTACTAACTTATTAATGTATTACCTGAGCTTTAAATCAGAGAAAATTCAGACTCACCAATTACAGGTAAACACAAAAGGATAAAAGAGAGTTGAACAAGGCTTAGATCTTAAGGGACTTCAAAGGGAAGCTCGAAGTGGATCCATCGTGATGAGTTGGTTCTGCATTGAGCTGTCCATCATAAAGTTAGTGATTGGAGCCCACCAGTCACTCTGTAGCCTTTAAAGACGGAAAGGTTTAGAAACCCAAATGGGGCAGTTCTCCATCCTAGAGGGTCACTAGTAGTTAGAATCAATTAGAGGACAGTGGAATTTGGTTCTTGAGACTGGGCAATATAAGCAAAAAAAGCCAAAGCACAGCTTGAGAAGAGTGGAAACTAAAAAAAGAGAAAAAAAGCACAACTATGGAAGGTTGGGAAGTCAATTTAGAGTGTCAAAAATGCAAGACTTCTCAGCAGTTTTCATAAATATTTTGAAGACCTAAATTCTTCTTCAAATTATGCAGTCAACCTTTCTGAACGCATTCTAATATATAGGGAATAGACAATTCATGCAAGTTGCTTCAGGGGAGAGGATGACCCCAAGCATGATATCAAGGATGTCAGTGCACAGGTGAAGGAGCTGTCCCCCCCCTTCCCCCCGATAACAACTTGGGAACATTTTCATTTTAATGAAGGAACTTGAACTCTGACAGTTCTATTTTGGGGGTTCAGAGCATTTGCATCTCTATGGTACCAAACTCATTGCCATTCAGAAGATTTTGACTCACAGATCACCTCTTGGGCAGCTTAGAACTTCTCCTGTTGGGTGCTCAGCCTGAGAACCTTTATGGAAGTCGAGTCTCCAGGTTCTCGTGCTGCTGGGCTTGGATCACCGACTTCGTGGTTCATACTCAAACACACAATCCACTAGGCCCTCAAGGCTTTTTGCTTATTGTAGAGTAACTCTTATCTCTGGCCCCTTCTCAAGATAAATTGGGACTTGCTATTCAGTTCCTCTAAAGGAGCAGTCATAGTTGAGGCCAATGTAAAGTTCAGGTAATGTGCACTGCTCAGCTCTATCTTTGGATCAGAGGACCCAGTGGGTCGGACAGCTTGACCTGAATATTTAGTAGAAGGCAAAGGACTTCAACTAAAACTAGTGTGTACTGCCTCTGTCTCAGGTTACCTAACACTACACAGGAAGTTTCTGATGTTTATTGGTGAGCAGAGTGAGGAGTGGTATGGGCCATATGTTCTTTATCTCAAAACAAAGAGCAGATAGGGGAAACTAGTGTCATTTTTGGAATCAGCAGGCCCAATATACCCAGAAACAAATCTAACATTCGGGCACCAGTTTGGCAGTGTTATGGCAAAGGACCAGAAGATGTTTCTTTCTACTGACACTCCATAGGGTCACTATGACCCTTCTCCTCAGGGGCAGCAAGGAGGTTCGAGCTGTGGACTTTTTGGTTAGCTGCTCATCACATTACCAGTCTTATTACTGGATCTCTGAGATAAGCAAGTTTGCAAGTTTGTCTCCATATTTTGCTTTTTTGGAAATAAAGTGTTAAGCAAAACCAAAGGCTGCGTAGAGTTGATTCCAATTGCTGATTTATCGTCGAGTCATTCTATGTATGTCTTTGCTAGGACTTCCTTTTAAAATCATTCATGTTGTGATCATTGGGAAGATAGGCCTGTGCAAGGTCTCTACTGTAGAACTCGTGATAATGATTATCTTCTGGTTGTGCACCCATTCGTACCTCATCTTCCAGTTGTTCCTCTCCAAAGAGTATAAAGTCACTCTCCACTGTCTCCTATCTAATCTTTTCAATTACTGTTGTTAATTTGATCTCAAATGGATACAGCTTAAAAGCTTCCATTTCTCAGAGAGAAGATTCATCATTGAATTTAAAGCGGGACTGTTGTTTGGTTTTAAGATTTCAGGTATTTTTGTTTCAAAGTTTAAAGAGCACCTCAGGGCATTGATTGTCTTTCAGTTTTGTTGGCACATAATCCACACCACACAATCAATCATTCCACCATGTGAAGAAGAATTGTATGATCATTAGCACAGCTGATTCCAGAACACCCTCCCCCCTTGATTAAAATGGGTAGTGTAATTATAGTCAGTTCTAGTGCTCCACCCACCTCACTTTCACTGCTTACTTCCAAAATTTCCTAACCCTCCCACTCCCTACATCCCTATACAAATCCTTGCATTAGTTATTATGGTAGCTATTTTAGGGGTTCTTCATCTCACATAGCCCAATACCGTGAGAATTTGAAATGGATCTTGAAGCTACTATTCTCAGTAAAATAAGTCAATTGAAAAAAAGCAAATAGTGTATGACCTCACTTTTATAAAAATATAAGAACAAACGTTCCCTGGTCATTTTTTTTTGGTGTTTTTGGGCATCACTGCCCTCTGGTGGTGGGAGTAGGAGTCCCAGTCTTGCTGCTGGATTTGAACCTCCAACTCAGTGGGCCGCAGTCCCGCGCACAACCACTATGCAACCAGAGCTCAGCCCCCCTGGTCATTTTTGATCTATAGAAATGTATCCAAGAGGAATTAATGAGAAATAAATGATGGCTAAACATTATAGTGGGGCAAAAAGAAAAAGAGGAAAGAACAAGAAATTAAAAATCATATACAGACATGTGATATGTGAAATTATGTATAGACATATATGTGATATGTATATATGGAAATATATAATGACAGGTATATATAGCACAGAAGCAGTTGGACTCTGGGCTTTGACTTCAATCTTACCTCAACACAAGAACAGTTTGTTCTAATAATGTGGCATTGTATGATACTCACCTTCCCCAAACAATCACTGAAGACAAAATGGGTGCATAAGCAAATATGGTGAAGAAAGCTGATGGTGCTTGGCTATTAAAAGACATAGCATCAGGGGTCTTAAAGACAGAAGTCTAACAAGTGGACATCTCTCAGGGAATCAAGAAAGTTCACATGGAAGTAGCACACCAATCTGTGTGATCACAAGGTGTTGATGGGAATAGGTATCAGAAGTTCAAAAACAAGCAATCAAATTGATGTGAAGGAGCATAGGTTAAGTGGAACCTCAAAGTCCACTTGTACGATAACTGGACAGTCCCTCAGAGAAGGTCACATGGAAGGGATGATCTATCCAAGGTGCTATATAACCTTATTAAAGCACATGACTATCCTCTCCTTCTTTAATATTTTCTCCCCATACTTTTATGGTCTTATTTTTACCTCATTCATCCTGTAAGATATGTGTATGCTTATTTGTATAATTAAGATAATTCAATACATGGAACCCAAGATAGATAAAATTCTTCAGAAACAGCAACAGGAGCAACAATTCCTTCAGGGTACAGAAAGAGAGGGGGGAGGGGGAGCTGATTGCAATGGTGACTATCTAACCTCCCTCAAGAGGAATGAATAACAGAAGGGCAGGTGGACAGATACATTGAATGGTGTAAGATATGGCAAAAGAAGGAAAAGGAATAGAAATAATAATATTTAATATAATAACACGGGTTTCTGAAAGGTAACATGAGGGAGGGTGGGGACAAAAGGCAACAGATATCAAAGAGGGAAGGAAGAAAGAAAATGTTTTAAAATGTGTTGGCAGCAATTGTACAGTCACGTTTGATTTAATTGCACTATAGATTGTTATAATATCTATAAGAGCTCCTAATAAAATGGAAAAATCCCAAGCAAATATACAGAGATAAAAGATTATTGCTTATGGAATACTGACTTTCAGTGTAGAGAGCTAGATAAATGACCTCCTTTAAGGGTAAAGCTACACAGATAATAAGTGCAATTGCTGTCAATAAGTTACTAAAAGTTAAAACTTGTTAAAAGATCAATTGGGAACTCTCTTAAGCACCATAAGACATGGAAACTCAAGCAAGAGAACATAAAGTTTATAAAGATATTTGCTATCAGCATGGCTATATGGAAAAACAAAGGAAAGAAATGTGGTTGACACCAAGAGATGTGATTCTAATGACTCTGTGGAGGCCGAGGATTGGTGGGGGTAGGGGGAGCTGGAAGAGAGGCAGGATGGCGCGTCAGGGGAAACATGGAAGTTTTAATAGGATATGGTTGCTGATTCCATTTCTTGATAAGGGCTGTCTAATATATATATATATATGGAATACATAATATATAGTATGTCTTTATATTATTTTATTACATTTACACTATGTTTCTTTATAACCACAACAAATCCCTCCCAAATCCATAGCCTTCAGACCCGAGTAATGGTTTGAGGGGCCTAAAATAACAGAGAGGAGGTGAAGTAAAATGGAGGTCAATTTGGAGCCTTTAGTGACAAACATGCTTATCTCAAACAGACCACCAAAGTTGACTTGGCCAAAGTTTGTCACAGATTATTTACAACAGTGCTAAAAAGTGAGAAGCTCTTGAGAATGTTCATGTCCAACCAAATGCCTTATGAAATCTGGTTTCTTGGTTTGGAGCATGGTTCCCACACTGAGTAGCCTTTCTGTCCCTGTTCAGACACAAAACAAAACAAAAACTCAGTGCCTCCCTGGAAATTAATTTTTTTTGGTACTGCAGCCCAGAATCCAGGATAAAGTGTAGGTATTTGCTTTTACAGTCCTGTTGTTTTCTTTCAGCACATTATCACCCACTTTTGGAAACACTGGCTTGGAGGTTTAAGGTCATGGTTTCATGGGACATCTCAGTTAATGGGCCTAATAGTGTGTCCAGTGCTTTTGTTCCACCTCCTAGGTCCTCTTAATAGTGCCTGAGATTTCAAAAGCAATAAATGGAGAAAAAGAGTCTGGAAGAGGAGGAAGAAATGAAATGTTTGGCTAGTTGCCTTCGTCATCAAACCAGAAGTAGATTGTGTCTGGCTATCATCACTGACTATTTCAAACATTCCGTAGGAAAAACCTGATCAAAAGGGGAAAATACAGACTAGAATTTCAAATAGCTAATAGTTTTAAAAGCAAATGTATCTGCCACAATTTGAGAAGTTACTTCTCACTGTCTAGGGAGGGAAAGATGGTTACATAGGTAAGACTAGGACAATCTGCAGACTGGTAGTATTGTATACCAGTGAACTGTAAGTTCATTAGAGTGAAAAACTGTTTATCTGGAATATATAGGCAAGGGAAACATAGGTAACATGAATAAATGTGACAAGCACTTCCTAACCGACACATGGTGCATAGCCACATGGGTACCCAGGCATGCTTAGACATGTGGTATAATCATGAAAATGTGCTGGAAAATTCCAAAGTGATTCAAAAATTTTTGGGAAAAGTCTTTTTTAACACACTTTTCCAAGTAAACAAGCGGCCATCCAGCTCAGAAGCAACAAAGCCCACATGGAAGAAGTACACCAGCTTATGGGACCAAGAGATACCAAAGGGATCAATTACCAGGTTTCAAGAACTAATAATCATGACATTGTATGCTCACTTACCTGATGTGATTGCTGATGACACATATGTGCATAAGCAAATGTGGTGAAGTAGGTTGATGGTGCCCGGCTATCAAAAGATGTGTCTCTGGTTTTAAAGACATGAAGGTGAATAAGTGGCCATCTATCTAAAAAGCAAGCCCACATGGAAGAAGCACAAGGGTCTGTATGACCACAAGGTGTCGAAGGGATCCGGTATTAAGCATCAAAGACATAAAAAATATATCATTATAAGTGAGGGGGAGTTCAGATTGGGGACCCAAGACCCATCAATAAGTGAAGAGACATCCTCTCACAGAGGGGTTATGGTGAGGAGATGAGTCAGTCTAGGTGCAGTGTAGTAGCAATGAAATGTTCTCAAATGCTCCCTCCCACCAACTATCATTATCCGAATTCTGCCAGACAGATTTGATTAGACCAGGGGATGCACATTGGAGTCTAAAATGTGGAACTTTAGGATAGATAATCCCTTGAGACTAGTGGGGAGTGGTGGCACTGGGAGGGTGGAGGGATGGCGGAGTAGAAAGGGGGAACAAATTTCTTGGATCTACATGTGACCTCCTCTCCTGGGTGTGTGTGTGTGGGGGGGGGGGTGAGTGAAGTGACACATTAGATAGTCTAAGATATGAAGAGGTAACAACTATTTGTAAGTTATTGGAAGTTCATGGGGGCAGATAAGAGGGAAGGGGGAGATGGAGTTAAAAAAATAAAGAACTAGAGGAAAGAGGGGAAGAGGAACTTATGCTGGAGGGGTTCAAGTAGATAATATAGATGAATGTGGCAATGTGTGTACAAATATGCTTAATATAAATGATGTATTAAATGTTGTAAGAGCCCCCAATAAAATATATATTAAAAAAACCAAACAGCACTCTTCCATGAAAATTTTGACCCATTCAGAATGGGTCGTGACCCCTTTGGGAGTTGAATGACCCTTTCACAAGGGTAACATGAGGGAGGGTGGGGACAATGGGAAACTGATATCAAAGAGGGCAAGAAGAAAGAAAATGTTTTGAAAATGTTGGTGGGAGCAAATGTACAATCATGTTTGATTTAATTGAACTTTAGATTGTTATAATATCTACAAGAGCTCCTAATAAAATTGAAAAAAACAAGCAAATGTACAGAGATAAAAGATCATTCTTGTTTATAGAGCAGGAGGGATGGGGGAATGAGTGTTAATTCTGAGTGAATACTGACTTTCAATTTAGAGAGTTAGAAAAATAATCTAGAGCAGAGATTCTCAACTTAACAGTAGCAAACTTACAGTTATGAAGTAACAATGAAAACAATTTTATGGTTGGGGGTGTACAACATGAGGGACTGGATTAAAGAGTCACCACTTTAGAAAGCTTGAGTACCATTGTTCTAGAGAGATTGGTTATCAAGATGTAACCATGAGAAAAAGATAGTGGTTTACTTCCTGTACTTTACCACAGAGCTGGATCTGAGGGCCAAGGTACACACCAAATCACAAATCAGGAGTTGTGAACTTCTAAGACTACAGGGGATGGGCACAACTATAGGAATGGATCTAGCAAGTCGAGGGTGTGGCAAACTGGAGAGCTCATACCTTGTTTCCCTGGTAGCAACCTGTTCGCTTTACCCTTCCACAGTGTGACCAGATATTATAATTTTAAAAGAGATCCAAAGTTTAGATTTCATGATCTTCAAATATTACAATTAATGAGCATTAAAAATAGAGTGCATAGGAAGTTTTCAATGAGGCATATTTACAAGTTTAGTTCTTTACACAATATTTTTGGCCTGGCCTAAAAGTCACTGCTTATGGTACATCTCCGCATCTCCCATTCATCACCATCCACTAGCTGCGGTTTTGTTTTCTTAAGTCCTCTAAATGATTACACTTTTGGCATACTGTTCAATTACCCTCTCTACTTGGTTGTGTTATTTATCCCTGGGATTCCTGAAAAAATGGCACCTCTCAGAAAGATTGTTCCTGAGATTGCCTCCCAAATGAGATTAAGCAAGGGTTCCTATTATAGTAATTTCAATTCTCTCTTCATAGACTACATGATTGGTATTGATAATTATTTTTCTTGTGGGGGGGAGAATCTAATTATTTGTATGATCTCTACTTTTCCACTCAGCTACAAGTATTAGTTTTGTGGCTTCGCTATTTTGTTTAATGCAATTTCTCGAGAATTTACAGTAATATAGTGTCTATATGGATCCTCAACCTACATTCATTGAGCGAATCAATTAAGCATCCTGTGGCGCAGAAGAATTTGTATAGGAGGGGGCTTCAAAAAGTTCGCGGAAAGATTTCATTCAGCTTTTAGTGCCATAGTTTCATGAACTTTCAGAACTCCCCTGTATCTGGCTTGGGGGTGGGGGGTAGGGGAGGGCACACCGGATCTGACCGTGGTCCTGAAAATGTTTGGTGACAACACATTGCCGTAGGATCGAAACATTTTAGAAAGGAGCATGACTCTAGCAGCAGGTCCAGGGAGGGCATACAGATGAGAGAAAGAGGAACTAATGACAGCGACTAATATTCGCATTTATTAAGTCTCTTATATACTTATAAGATCACTAGTAGTGCAGCTGGGTAAGTGCTGAGCTGTTTGCTGGCAGAGGTCAGTGACTCAAGGCCACCAGTCACTCTGCAGGAGAGAGCTGCTGCTGCCTGCTTCCCTAACCATCGGTCTTGTAAACCCGCAGCATCCTTTCTGCTCCATCCCAAGGGCCCCTCTGAGGCAGAAGTGACTTGATGGCATCAAAGAGTTTGGATTTCAATTCCTCATGTGTGCTCTGCTTTCTATCTACAAGTGTCTTCAATCCTCACAGCAGTGGCTTGATGCTATTTTGTAGAGGAGGAAGCAAGACTCAGAGGTAGGAAATCCTGTATCTTAGAAAGGCTAGGGTGACATTTGAACAATAGTCTGTTGGACTACAAGGCACACACAATTAAAACACAAGGTGATTGAGGTCTTAAGGGCAGGCTAAAAAATTCTGTTCATAAGAAGACGGCAAAATATGTGGATCATCTATGATGCCATATTGTGTAGCAAGCAGCTGATACTATTTGTTTCTCAACAATGAGTTCGCCTCTAATTAAAAATGTATTTTAAGTTTTTGTTTTGTTTTGTTTTGTTTTGTTTTTGTGCGCATCGCTGCCTCTGGTGGTCATGGGCGCTACCCAGATGCCGCTGGATTTGAACTGCCAAGCCCGCGGGCTGCAGTTCCGCACTCAACCACTTACGCCACAGGGCTCAGCCCACAAATGTATTTTAAAGAAAATAAAATAACAATAAGATTTTAGTTAATGTTACAAAGATGTGGGCTTTTATCTATGGAAGGCACATTTTAAAAATGATTTATTTATTTTGAAAAACCATACTGTTTCATGATTTTAAGCTTTTCCTTATGCTGAAGAATACCTAGAAATTCCTAAGAAGTGGATACACTGTCCTAATGATTGAACAATCAGATGATTTACCCCTCTCTCCCATGGCTTCACTGTGGAAATGGTGATGTATAGTTTGTAAAGGGTATTCGTAATAATTTACATTTGCTTGGACTTAGAGACTTTGAAAGGTGAGCTGTTTTGATAGGCAGAGGGACCCTTTAGACACATTTCATCAGTGGAGCTAGAGTTGGCGCTTTGATAAGTAGATGCAGGTGCAGGACCAGTAAGCACATCTCAGAGGGAGATGAGAGAGAGAAGTGCATGATGATTATTCCAAGTTCAAGCTCAAATTGCAGTCCAGGAGCTTACCCCCATAGGAGAGAGGGGAGAGAGAGAGAGAGAGAGAGAGAGAGAGAGAGAGAGAGAGAGAGAGAGAGAGAGAGATTGATTTTACATTCTCATTCATAAATACCAGTCATAGTAATGGTCGAAGCAAGATACAGGTGACTCATGCTTATATCATGAATCATCACCTTTCTGCAGCCAACTCCCACATCTTCCCATTTGCAATTTTTCTTTGTTGCACAAAAACAGAAACCAAGATTTATGTTGTGCTCTGTTTATTGCCGAAAGTGAAAAAAAATCACAGAGTCCATGGGGTTCTTGATAGTAGCCGGCTCTTGCAAAGACACTTAAAAAATTAAAAACACAGTCCTAATGAAGCAGTAATAATATCCCCTCCTCCAGTTATTATGGCGCGGCTGTGCAGATTCAATTTTGAATGGCTGTTAAATTGTCCATATTTCTCACTTCTGTTTTTGATTACACAATTTAGACTTTCAAACCATCAAACAGAATCCTGAGTGAATCTATTGATAGAGTCACATTGTCTAGATAAGGACCACCAGTGGTAAAAATGCTTGACTGTTGAGTGCAAGGTTGCTGGTTCAATCCCACCAGTTTGCTCTGTGAAAGAAGACTGTGGGAATCTGCTTCTGTTAACATTTCCAACTTTGGAAACCCTTTGGGACAGGTGGTCTCGATTCCATCTCATAGTCACTATGCATTGGAATCAACTCAGCTTCCATGTATTGGGTTATGTGTAGTTTTTTAAGTGGTAGTGGCGGCCAGGACCTCTGGCAGTCATTTGTTTTTCAAAATGTCTCTGAAAAATGTCAGAGACATAGAAAATTATGGTCTGGAAATGGGTGTTCAACTCATATCAAAAGTAACTATTTTATGGCATGAAAGGTAAATAATATCGTGCAATTACTATTTTCTGCTTATTTCAACAAGTTAAGGATAAGGTGTACTTTTAAAATGTTGTTTCAAGGATAGGGTTGGATCATAGAAATTAGGATGTGATTTTAGAACTTAAGCTCAAAACCATGGGCTAGAAGCAGAGGTTCTCAATCTGTGGGTTACGACCTCTTTGGAGGTCGAATGACCCTTTCACAGGGGTCACCAAATTCATAATAGTAGCAAAATTACAGTTATGAAGTAGCAACAAAAATAATTTTATGGTCAGGGGTTACCACAACATAAGGAACTGTATTGAAAGATCTTGGATTAGGAAGATTGGGAGTCACTGACCGTGACCTTGGACGTTGGTACCAATGGCAAGTGAAAGGCAACTTGACGATGGAGTTTTAGAAGGAGGGGCATTGAAGCAAGCAACAGTGCTACCTTCAGCAAGACAAAATCTGTCATTGTTTGGTGACTTACACCTGCTATAAATAGAAACTATTTAAAAGGTGTTATTTAGTAGTTTCCATTATGCAGCTGTCTATTTAAATCATTTAATTTTGGCATCTAATCCAACTCCCAGTCTCCATCAGAGACAAATAAGAAACCATATGTGAAGGCATCTGTGGAAATCTTCCCTTTATTTATAAGAACATTAAAGTGAGACTCTGATGTCAGTTACTTAACAATAATAGACGTTCCTTTGCACCTATAGCACTCGGTTGGTTGCTTGCACATATTCCTCAGTGGTATCTTATACCTACCGCTGTTTGCTTCATTATATACAGATGCACAGCAGTGGAGACAGTAATAGTCTTTCTTAATTAAATAAAGCTAAATGTTAATTAGTCCAAAAATTGATTTATTTTCAGTCCGTGGAACTTTTCATAGTGTGTCTCTTGCTTTTAAAGAACAGGTTGTATTCTCATTTAGAACTTTACATTTCTCCCTCTATTTTGGGTTTGTATTTGGAGTCTTGTGGTGGGATCTAATCGTCATAGAGAAATTATAGGTCTACAGATGTTTTCAAGATGTTCCTCTGTCAGTAGCAGATTATCCCCTGTAGCAAAATCTCATTAAAGTGCAATTTACAGAGCTCTGCTGATGTTGCCATCAACCAAAATTAAAGGCATTAATTTTTCAAAGTTCACAGAAGTCCTTACATAAATGATGTAGCAGTTTGCAAGAACAATTTACAGAAGTGTTATTTGCAGAATTAACCTACATTAACAGAACAAATGTTGTAAGGTTGGTAGAAAGGGCTGGGCAGTGAAATTGCAGCTGTTCTCATTTGATATTAGGTACTTGATGTAAGGAAGTGTTGAAATGTAACAATGACTGCTTGCTGGGTGAAAAGTTGAGAAGGGAAAATAGGAATTTGAAAACCTTGCTACAGAGTTAAGTTGAAAATAGAGTGATCACCAGTTGGGGACACCCAGTGAGACCTTAAGTTTTACTTGGAAACATCTGTAGTCAATATCTTTTAAGATATTCTCATTTAGAGAATGAGTTTATGTAGCTCATGTTGTGAGTATGTCTTTTTGATAAACTGCCAAATGTTTGAGAATTTATTTTGTACACCTCAACTGATCCAAGTGAAGCCTAAGTGTACACCTCAAGGATCTTTTACAGTTGAGCCATTAAGGTGAGGCTTTCTTCTGGTTGAAGAGCTGCACTTTTTTTCTATCATAAATGTATTTTTTTCCATATGCTGATTAACATTTAACAAAATCTTGTTTACTAAATTTAAAATGTCACAATGGAAACATCAAAAAGATCAGAAACGGAGAGAATGGAAACAGAAAGGAAAAATAAAATCACTTTCAAACAAAACATTCCTTTTGTTGTGGTAACTATTTTTCCACCATGTTTGCTTCAGCAGAGGGTACAGTTCTTAAAACTCATCAATCCTTACTCCTCTTTCCCCTTTCATTGCACTAGTTATTTCAGCCTGGATTAAACTCTCCTTGTGTAAGAGAGAGGACTCATCAACCACACCTGGTCTCAGCCATTCTCTCTCTGGGAGTCATGGGTTCCCAAGACCATGGAGTTAAGGCCTTTATTTCAGCAAGTCTGGAGGATGTTTGGAGGTTATAGGGAGCTGGTGGGATGGTGTCAGTGCTTTTGCATGTTTGGTCTTTTGCAGTCTGCGTCAATGGCAAGCAGAAACTCTTTCTGATTAATGGACCATCATTGAATGACTGAAACAGGGTTCAGATTGAACAGGTGTGCTTATCCTACAATCACCCCGCAAGTCAGGATCCGTCCATATGATTTCTTGTGGTTTGAGTCGTTTCCTGTATGCCAGGCTCCAGTGGTATTGTTGTTCTGAGGGCACACCCTATTTGATTTCTTAGCTTCATTTTTTTGGTGGTCTTTTATCCTGTGAGTCTCAAGGTGAATTATTGTGACTCGAGGGTCTTTACGAAATCTTAGACATCTCAACAAGCAACACAAATATCCAACTTCAAATATAGAATGGAAGAGTGTGAAAACTCAGAACGCTTCTTCTCTAGGTGGATTTGAAGTTTAGGCACTTGCTAAGAGATACGGCTGCTATAATAATGACAGTTCCTCATGGGAGCAAGTCAGACACACACTCACAGTGCGCATTCTATTGAGATTTTCTAAGAGAGTATCAATTATATTTCAGAGTGATGGGGCCATCTGTTAACCAGGGGCTGGTTTCAAATCATCAGATATTGGTGGGAACATTAAGCCTTGCTAATTTGCATAGGATCATTATCTCTAATACAAAAAATACATTTGGGAAAAAGTGAGTGCTCTCTGGCTGGTCCGTTCATGTATAAAGACATCCAATTGGGTACTGTGTAAACCCTATTTACAACTGGTAAGGCCAATTGATATTACTCATATTTGCCTTGACAGAGTGAAAGTCATAATCGTTACCTTAACTCTTAGACAATCAATGTGAGAAACTAACACTACTGGACTATGAATTTGAGTGACAACCCTAAATTATAGCTCAACGTCCGCTTGAATTTTACTAAAATTTCCTCCTTCATTATATGTATGCCAAGTTGTTTAAATAGTTTATCTATGTCTGGTGGGTGAATTCCTTTAGAAATATTATTAAGGTAATACATTCTTCAATTTGATAAAGCTTTATAGTGTGCATAAGGTAACTCGCCTCTGAAAGTAGCTAAATAATTTATTTCGGGCTGAGCCCTGGTGGCATAATGGTTGTGCACAGAACTGCGGCCCACTGGGACGGAGGTTCAATTCCAGCAGTGGGGCTGGGCCTCCTACTCCCACCACTGGAGAGCAGTGATGCCCCAAAATAAACAAAACAAAAAAACAAATAATTTATTTCTACTTATAATGGCTAATGAGTTTCTCTTAACTCATATAGAAACTCTGATTTGAAGAAATCATTTATCCACAGAAATACTAAGAAATCTAGTATACTAGGCATATATACTTATATTTACAAATGGAATCCATCATGATAGCTTCTATAGCCTCAAGCTGCTATAGCAGCAGTATGGTAGACTTTTTTATTTTAAGGCATCACTGCCCTGGTGGTGAGAGCAGGAGGCCCAGCCTTTGCTCCTGTGAGCGGAAATTGAACCAGTATAGTAGACTTTTAAAGGTCAGATATTGCCATCTTCATGAATGACTTAGGAAGGATTTTTATAAAAGCACAATAATAGTTCACGAAACAAATACTTTTATAATAAAAGTTCCAATTAACAAAGAAAAAAATGACTGCATTTTTCTTGAACAACATTATATGGTACATTTCTAACATCATTAAATCTTGATTTAGAACTTTGTTTTTGCATTCACAGAGGGAAAGAAAAAGCTTTTGTGTCTGTTGGTCAAAACTGAGATCCCATGAAAAGACTCCCTAGACTCTGTCTGTGAGATCTCCTTGAATCAGGAGCTCACATTCCTAGAGCTGATGGATAGGTTCATTCTGCACTCTTGCCACCTGTGCAGTTTGAACCACAGACTTCTGATAAGTGCAACTTGCCCCAAACAACAGCCTCCCTGGCAGTTGGCCCTGGCAGTGCCCGCTTGGTTCTCTGTTTTAGATAGGACTCCACTTTGACCAGCTTCTGGCCAGGAACTCCAATTCATATTCGCTTCACTGGGCCCCGAGTTCTTTGTCAGCATGTCTCTGTGCCAGGCTCTACTATGGATGCTTTACTTGAAGGAGATGGACTACCAGTGGGAACTCAATGTATATTTCCTTGGTAAGAAGCAGCCTGTCGCTACTGTTGTAAAACATTGTGGGAGCAATGGACGTGGACGTGTTAGTGGACAGACAAAGCAGACGAAATAGCTGCAACAGCAAATTGTTTTTCTAAATCTCTGCAAGTGAAGGGTTCACAGTAGGAGGAGCCACATAGAGCGGTAGTCGCAAATCTACACCCAGAATCCTCTTTTTGCTCCAAACGAACCAGGTAAGATTTAATCCTCACAGCCACTCTATACACTAGGTCATATTTTTTTCTTCCCATTTTACAAATAGAAAGCTAGGGCTTTTTGAGGCGAAGTCAGAAGAATGTGCTGCGCACAGTCTCCGCTTTATCCATGCCGGTTCAAGACAGTGGTCAGCGATTATCTTTACATAGAGTAGCCCTGATGGTCTACTGGGTTATGCTTTGGGCTGCAAGGTCTGAGGTCTGAACCCACCAGATGGCTTTCAACAGTAGTAAAGACTGGCCGTCTGGGGAACAGTATGGCTATGCGCTGGCATCGACTCAATGGCAGTGAGTTTAAATCTTATTAGTAGCTTCATTGTCACACATGTCACACAATTTAAAGGTTCAATCACCTTAAGAAGAGCTGTGCATTCATCACCACAAGCAATTTCAGAACTTTTTCTTTACACTCATTATTGGCTTTCCATTTCTCCTCAACCTTCCTTGCCATGCCCCTAGGAAGTTTATTAATATGCTACTGTCTCTGCAGTATTACATATTCCAAATTTTGATTAAAGAAGACATACAAGAAACTAATAAACTAACTAACCCCTTCTAAATAGAGAAAAATAATGATAACCAGGAAAGATTTCCAGGCTTGGGGCTATAAAACTCAAGTGAAGAATCAAGAATATTGTACAAAAAATTCCCTTTTGATTTCAAGCATGAGGTGTACCATTAAAAAAAAACTGTCTAGTTAATTTGCTTTCAGAAAGCTTTTGTAATGTGCACAATTCTGCCTACTATACTTATTAAAGAAGCTTCTCCACTCTTCCATTAGAGCCCAGTAGTATCTAGTTTCTACTTACTTAAAAACATTAGAAATATTGTTTTTCCATAACATTGATTCCTCTTTCAATCACCTTCCCCTGCCTCTCCAGTCACCCTTGCAAACATTACCTTGAGGGAATGAGAATAATTTCCTGCTCTAAATCTAGGCCACATTTAAAAAAATAATTATGCTTTTGTGAATTGGATGAAATAAATGTTTTGTCAGGCATAGAACTGCATATGAAAGAATTCCCACCCCCCTACCCCCACCCGCAACTAATAAGGATCTACTCTGTCAAGGCAAAGGGGGACTTTCCTGTACTGCTAGAGAACTTGAAAACGAAAACCACTCTGGAAGGTGGAATGAGCCCTGGAGATTTAATGGTTAATTGTTAGGTTGCTCAATGGGAAGGTGGTAGTCCACTGGGTCCTCCCAGTGCCTCACAGCAGAAAGACCTGGTTGTCTCACCCCATACAGATGAGAGTGTAGGTGAACCATGAGGCAGTTCTGCAGTGTCACAGGGGGTTACTAGGCAACTTTCACCACCCTTAGAGACCAGATGGAGTCAGCCTCTATTGACTAGAAGGGTAGATGGGAAGGACTCTAGGCAGCTGTAGCCAATGAATTAAATCTCGATGGAAGGATGGGCTTATTAGAGGAGTGTCCTGGTGCCAATTGAGATGCAAAGGTCTAAAAGCTCACGAGTTTTATGAGATTACAAACAACGAGGTTTGAAATCCCTAGAAAGTTATGAGAAAATATGCATGCTAGATTTGGAGGTATTGGAGCAACACTAAGACACATTTTTACTTCCCCATCATACTTGCTCATATTCTTTTGCACAATGATCACATGTTTGAGGTGATTTGTGTTTTAAAGCTAATAATAATCAGGCAGTGTTCCTCAGTTTGTATAACCTCTGTAAGGGCCTGTCTAGGTTGAGCCGACAAGGATTTCACAGATGGTTGCAATGAACACATAGAGTTAGTTTTTCTTTGTACACACACACACACACACACACACACACACACAGAGGAAAGGACAGGTGGGCAAAAAGAGGGCGCACAACTCTTCTCTTGTCCATAGGAAGACTATTTTGTTATAGATTGGAACTTAATAAAAATGAAATTGATTTTATTAATCTTAAAAAATAGAAAACAAATCTTGCTAGTTTGTTAGAGATTGGGACCTTCACAATTACTAAACATTTCAGATATAGCAAAACTTAAAGTATCGGATATAGTGTGTGATATTTAATTTTTTTCTAAAGACTGAGTTAAAGTTTTTGACATAGGAATATTTAATGTAAGTTATGGGTGCCCATATAATATATTTTCATGATAATCTCAATTATAAAGTATATTTAGCAAATAAAACAAATATCATAGATCAAGTATCACCTGCAATATGATGACTATATTGCTCTGGAAATGATTTCTGTATTTTAAGAATACTCCAGGAAAAAAATGTTTCTAAAACATCTTGTATCAGATACAGAAAAATGTTTGACTTATTTCACTATGTATGTAAGCCTTTAAACAGTAAATGTCTTCACAGAAATTTCTTAGAATCGATCAAAGGAGGAACTCTTCATGCATTCACTAATGAAGCACTTTTCACTTCAAGTAGAATAAGATGCGGGCTTGTTTCTGTAAGGCCTCTTGAAACATACAATTGGAAAGCAGGTGATGGCTCACATATATAAGAACAAATAGTTCTCCATTTAACTTGACCTTTAGATACTTTGAAAAACAGGCTGAGCCGTGACTTAATGAAACATAATTGACTGTAAGGACAAACTGTGAATTAGGGACCATTTTGTTGTTTTCTGCTGGAAAATGGAAGAAAATGGTATAGGGGCAAAATGCTTAGTATACAACTCAAGGTCCTTACAGAAAATTCTTAGAAGGGCATAGATTTCTTACTATTTTGGGCCAGTTTCTCATGTGGTGTTTACTTTACATGGTTTCTTCATTTTAATATGGATACAAATGAAAATGTACTAAGTGATGACAAATAGAGAAGGCTTTTCTGAAACACTGTGATCCCAAGGGAAGTGGTCACCGGTTTTGCAACTGGGCAGCTTTGTGACTCTGGGTGACCCACTTCCTTTGCGTCTCAGTTCTCTTTGTTGTATAATGGGTACAATCATAGACTAGACCTTTGAGGGATTGTGCAATGATTTCAATAACATCGATTAGTAATTTATCACAGCATCTCATGTTTGGAAGAAAATCAGACATGCTTTATTATACGTATTCTTGATAAAATGACATGAAAAAGAGAGTCAGTCTTAAAGTTGTAGAAAGGTTCTGTGTAATAGATTGGGTTGGACTCTTTTTTTTTTTTTTTTTGCATCACTGCTCTCCGGCGGTGGGAGTAGGAGGCCCAGCCCCACTGCTGGAATTGAACCTCCGTCCCAGTGGGCCGTAGTCCCGCGCACAACCACTATGCCACCAGGGCTCAGCCCTGGTTGGACTCTTGTTGCAGATATTATAATCCCCGGAGCCATGGATTACTTAACAAACTCATAATGAAAGTGTAATTTGTTAGAATGTACAAAAAGAAATTCAAGCAGAAAAAGAAATCCCACACTTTTCTCTGAAATTAAAAAAAGATCATCTTATGTGCATTTGGCATTACACCTGTGTGTTATGGTTTATGGTTGTACATTGTATGCACACATATTGATATGCATTTTATTATAATGCTTTTATCCTTTTTGTTTTTTTTTTAAAAGGCCAGCATTTGAAAAAGGGAAATTAAACAAGCAAACAAAACAGATGAAAATCCGAATTGAACTAACCAAACCAATGTGCAGTACCAACACCACTCTGGATTTCATTAACCTTGACTTGTACATCTTGCAGACAGTCTTACTGGAAAGTTACCTATTATATCAGCTCTGAAGAAAAGTGAACAGTTGCCTTATCAATAAGGCCACAGGTTCAACAATGCCAGCTTAGTGTTCTCCATCACCACAGAGTAACCATTTCAGCCTTATGACCATGTTGTTGTGCTCGCTGCTAACCCTGTAGGGGGACAAAATGAAAAATCGAAAGAGGGGACAAAAGCAGGCATCCACCATCAAACAGAATTTTTCCTCCCCCCTTCCAACCTGCGCCCCATTCTTTCTACGTAATGTCATCTATTGATTTTGCAGCATAAGCGTACAATCAGATGCAGCCACAGTCAACTGCATTTGTGGTCCCAATCCCCTTAAAGCCCATTATGTATACAATGTTTCATAATAACAGTCTATTTGAGATGCATATCAAAACATTATTATCATTACTCCTTTACCACGTTAAAGAGAGTTTACTAGATTTGGAGGTGTTTCTTTCATTTTAGTGCATAGAAAGGCACGTGCTATACTAAAACATTCCTTTTACCGATACCAGCAATGGGCCACATTCTGTCTTACAGGCACACCCAAAGAAAGATTGACTAACAGCACTCATTCGGAATCCGGTGACTGCTCCAATGTCACTTGGTGTCCGTGAAACGTTCATGAGGGTGCATAGAGGAGGGACCTCAATAAGTTTATAGAAAAATCAGAATAAAAGATAAAAGAATTTTTCCTTGAATGTTTTGAAGTGTCCTAGCATATATGTGTATGTATAAACTTCATGCTTTTTTTCAGGTGCTAGATACACAGGTTTCAGTTCTACCTCGATTCTCCACTCGCCCTACACACCACTACACCCACACTCCCACACACACACCCACACACAGAGTAGCTCTTTTACTCAGGGAGGAAGGCATGGCTTCTTTGAGTTATGCCTTCATCCTACTGGCATATGTATATGTGTATGTGTATGTGTGCATGCGAAAGAAATAGAGACAGAGAGAGAGAGGGGGAGAGAGAGAGATAGAGAGAGATAGATGATAGATAGGTAGATAGATAGAGAAGACAGAATGAACTGGACATTAGCTTCCTTCTTCTTTCCATTATTCTGTCTGGTTCACTTCCCTCTGAGTTTGGTCCTTGGAGGCTGGTTGGTGACGATATTGCCAGCAGTCTGTGGGCTAGGCTGCTTTGTGGCACAAACAGTACCATTTACATGGACGGAGTGACTTTCTGTGTTAGGCAACTTGCTAAACACCTTGTATTATTGCATTGTTTTATGCACATAGTAACTCCATGTATCAGGTATTATTTCTCTCATTCGATAGGTGAGAAATTAGAGCAAATCTCTCATATGTTTATTAAAAATGTCTACTTCCCCACCCTATGTGTGCCAATTTAATGGCGTTAGGATATGTAAAAAGGGGGAAATTGAGGTGGTGATGGAGGGGCACACAGCTGGAAGCCAACACCTTCCAACTCCTCTGTGGAGTAGACTGACTTAATTGGTCAGTCTTTCACACCCACTTGGTAACTTCTTTGGAGGCTGGGCAATCTGTTTTGGGAAAGATACAGCCAAGAAATCTCTGTGGAGGTCAGTTCTGCTTTGGCACCTGGATATAAGGTCGACAGGGTCAGAATCGACTCGATGGCTTCATGTTTCTTTTTATTTTCTTCCCTTTTCCTGATTAACTCTAAAGTCTATGGATCTGACCAGTATTATCTTCTAAAAAGGACCACATTCCCACCCACCTCCATCTCCCTGCATGCTAACTTAATGGTATCAGGGTAGATAAAATGTGGATCTTTAGCTTATGAGAAACAGATGTTTGAGACCCAAGACCAAATGTCGACTGGAAGACTCATCCCAGTGTTCCCCACCCCCACCCCAATTTTTCTTTAGTGGGATATCATTTAGAAAATAGAATATAAATCCCAAATCTTTCCTACTTTGTTCCACTTAGGGATATTTTAAAGATTGTTAAAGATATATTTTGCTTTCTATAAAATGATTGACAACAGAGCAAGTTTAGGCTAAATGTTTATAGTCACCATCATCATCATCATCATCATCATTCATTACCCACTGGCTTTGCACTGAGGAAACCCAGATGATTTTTAAAATGTGGACAGGAACAGCACTTGCAGTCGAACAAAGAGACCCAGACACTGTGCACAGCTTGCTGGAGATGCTCTGGCCAGAGAGACATAGACATTTGGAGCGCTTCTTGTCCCAGTTGGCAAAGTTTATTTAATAGCACATAGTTTAGGACATATATCTCTAGGTCTTTCTTCCTCATTTAGAAAAATACTAATTCAATAAATACTAATGAAGATTTTTCTTTTCAATTACCTGGTACCTGTAGAAACTAAAATTCCATGTTCTTTTGTCCTAAAGCTTTAGAAGCACACACACATACTCAACTTAATGTGAATTAATAGGCATGCAATAACATCTGCATGCCTGTGAATGTATAATTTTTTTTTTATTCCTGAGGTTGATCTGGTAGTTTTCCCATAGCATTTTGTTTTGGAAGGGTTTAAATTTGTTTTCTTCCTCACTGTTTTCTAATCTGACTGCTGCTTCAGAATAAGTAATGACTCATTAGTTGAAGTCCTGTCTGAATGCTGGGGTTTCTGCAGAAACGGCATTCAGAAAGAATCTTTTCCATATCCCAGTTATTTGTCGTGGTGGACACAGCCGGGCTGCTAGCTGCAGGTCAGCACATTGAAGCCACTTGCTGCTCCTGAAAGAAGGGTGACGTTTTTAAATCCCCAAAAGAGTTACAGTCATGGAAACTGACAGGGCAGTTCTAACCTGTCCTGTAGGGTCACTGGGAATTGACATCAACTCAAGGCCAGCGAATGGGTGGGTGTGCTTTTCAGAGTCATTTGCAAATTGTGGTGTGTGATTTCCCCAGAGGCACTTAAAAGATAAGATCAAAACGGACTCCAAAAAAACTACTTATCCAGTTGCTGAATCCAGTTGCTTGGCACTTTTTATAGACTTTTTATAAGTGAGGTATCACTTGTGCTTTTTGAGATGCTTCGGCCTATTGCAGCTAGCAGTTAGTCAGGATGTGCACAGGAGCTTCTTAGGCAACCTACCGATGGCGCACTGCATTGGGGATCCTGACCCTAAAACTATGAAGGGAAGCTATCAGGAGGCCATAACTCTATATTGATTGGACCAGAGACCCTTAAGTTACTTCTCTTTCCAGAGGACTCCCATTCACCTCATAATCTCCAGGGAAATG
The DNA here is from genome assembly GCA_004026705.1 of Nesogale talazaci. NCBI lineage: Eukaryota > Metazoa > Chordata > Mammalia > Afrosoricida > Tenrecidae > Nesogale > Nesogale talazaci. The sequence goes on from PVJH01003182.1 coordinate 29,954, forward strand.
ATGATACTCTCCAAACGATATAGCCTCTATCATGGCTCCGCAGGATAAAGCTCAGGCTTTTCACTCCCCTAGACAGTGACTGTCTTGGAAACCCACAGGGCTCACTATGAGTCAGTAGTGACTCGGTGGGTGGCTATGAGGGACAACTGTCTCCTGAGCCCTTATGGAGGCTCACAGTGTCCCTGGGTATTGCAAATTGTTCGTGGAAAGGTTGGGAGCTTAAGTTCACTCAGAGGCATCTCAGAAGAAATAGGTGAGGATCCGCTTATGAAAAATCTGCCACCGAAGAGTGAATGGGACCCAGTTCTCTGACGCACCGTGGCACTGCTAGGAGTTGAGTCAACTCCATGGCCACTAAAAAATCAGTTCTTTTTGGGTGTGTGATGCGATCTTTGAAAATCTTTTGTTAACATATGATTCATGTACTTTCATAGTTCAGTCATATTAGAAGAAATTATAAAAATCATTATTATAATCAGATCTAGAACATTTTCTTCCTTTTGGTTTCAGGATTAACTCCCATCTCCCACCAACCTCCTGTCCCCTCCCTCTGATAGGCCATGAAGCCAGTTGCTTTCTCCAGCGATTTGCCTTTCCTGGGTTTCATAAACTTAAAAACATGTAACAAGCAAACAAAAACAAAAAATCAAACAATGATAACAAAAGAAACCAGAGAAAAACACCCCCATAAAAAACAGCAAGGGATACTAAAAAACAGAAGAAATTGTAAATGGGTCAAAAGGGAGATCAAATGATCAGGTATTGAAGTTTAACCTAATTACATTTCCCATTATTGAATTTACAACACTCTTTTTCTGATATCAAGGCTATTAACACCCCCACCCCCAGACCCAGTTGGCCAGAGGTTTAATACATGTAGAGACCCTGCACAGTCCAAATAGATATTGAGCTCCCTTTGCTATCCAGGACCTTCTACAAATCAGGTGTTGACACATTTAAGTTCTGATCCTAGTCCCTTCTTCACATTTGGAATTAATTATTTATCACCCTTTTATCCCATAGGCTGGCAGATTTCACCCATATGGTCTTAATTGAAGCCAAATTTTCATTGCTGGTTGTTTGAAGGCAAGCATCATTTAATTTTATTTTTAAGGAGGCTTAGTGGGTCTTCAAGAAGTCTGGATGGTATAGCGGACTATATATTGAGTTGCTAACCCCAAGGTCAGTGGTTCAAAACCATCTGTCACTCCCAGGTTGACTACTCCCCCAAAGAAGTCTCTAAAGGAAGTTGTACTCTGTCCTTCAGGGTCCTTCTGAGTTGCCATTGACTCAGTGACAGTGTGTTTGGGTTGGGTTGGTGTGAGCCTTCCTCATAGCTGTGAAACCGATGTTTCTATTGTACTATATTCAGATCACATCACTTCTTTTGAAGGTAAAAGTCAGCAAATGTTGAAAAATAAGAGCTTGGAATTGAAAAGCTGTGAGTCTGCTCCTAACTGGTTGTAGTCTGGTGACTGAGCATGCCACCAAGTGCTGTTATGTAAACCCACAGTTTCTTTGTTAAAATAGCATCTTAGTGCTGGAGGCAGTGTCAATTAGACAAGACCAAAATCTGTGTAACATAATTGATGTGACTGAGGGATCCTAAGCATCGTGAATAAGTGGAATGGGTTGAATGTGCAATGATGGGTGTGATGAGGACTGTAATCACAGGGAGATGCAATGGCTAGTCTAGAAGGGTAGAGGTCCCTCCAGTGGTTGCTTGCTGTCATGTGGGAACTGGGTAGATGTGGCAGATTAAAAATATCTTTGGGGGCTGAGCCCCGGTGGCGTAGTGGTTGTGCGCGGGACTGCGGCCCACTGGGACGGAGGTTCAATTCCAGCAGTGGGGCTGGGCCTCCTACTCCCACCACCGGAGAGCAGTGATGCCAAAAAAAAAAAAAAATAAAAAAAAATAAAAATATCTTTCAAGTGAAGATTATAAAAGCAAATTTGTTGTGAACCAATACGATTTTGAATTTTATTTATTTATTTATTTATTTATTTATTTATTTATTTATTTATTTTTAGGCATCATTGCCCTCTGGTGGTGGGAGTAGGAGGCCCAGCCTTTGCTCCTGTGAGCTGGAATTGAACCTCCATCCCAGTGGGCCGCAGTCCCGCGCACAACCACTACACTACCGGGGCTCAGCCGATTTTGAATATTCTTAAGGACTGAAAACACAAACAAACAAACAGACAGAAAGCCCAAGTATTTATTCCAGGAATTTCTGGCATGTAGGTGGTCAGTTGTTGACTTTCAGCACTTTCAGTGCTCATCTCAGTGCGCATAAGAGAAACGCTTGGAAGAGACCACTGTGTGGTTGTGGAGAGGACCAGCGAGTACATGCATTGCTTTCCTTATGCTAATTTATGGGAAGCTTTGGATTTTGAGTCACAACTTTTTAAAGCATTGTCTACTTGGGCTAGCAGACAGAAAAAATTCCAGAACCATCTCTCCCTTAGCCAACAACTGTGTGACTCTTCTGGTTTCCCCACATCTCCTACAAATCAAACAGCAAAGACTACATATCAGAGGATGGGTGTTCAACTTTTACAATGTGAAATTATGCAGCAATGCATAATGGCTCTATTGAAAGGAAGGTAGGTAGTAGGCACCTGCAAAGGAGCTAGCAAAAAGAGTTCTCCTGAAATATCAATAAAAAAAATATTCTACAGTAGGCCTAGATCATAGTGGTTGGTGGATGAAAATTTGCTTTGCACACCAAGAGACAGGACAGCAATGTCTTAAAAAGTTTGGCTGTGGACTTTATACTGTTTTAGAATTCTTTCCAATTTCTAGTGACCTTAGCTTCCTCACTTGCAAAATAGGCATTATAATGACAACACCAATATCTATCTAGTTAGAATGATGCAGGTTTGTCTGTGCATGAAGAGGGCTTAGAAAAGTGTTGACCGCACTGAGAGCACTGAAGCAAACAACAAACAAAAACCAACAATGCAGTTATTATTTTCTCTGCTACTTACACCATCTCCTGTATAATTGTATTAACCCAGTCTCAGGGATAGCTTTTGCTTGAGCACTCAGCTTTTAACAGAGAGATCAATGGCTCAAATATACTCAGTCACTTTTAAAAGGCATGGGATCTGCTCCTGAAAAGATTACATGACAAAATAATAATGATTTAAAAAGTATCATGGGATCACAACAGGAGGGGGTAGGGGGTGGCAGGGAGGGAAAAATGAGAAGCACATACCAAGGGATCAAGTTGAAAGCAAATGGTTTGAGAATGATGAGAGCAACACATGTACAAATGTGCTCGACACACGGATGGATGTATAGATTGTGAAGACAGTTGTACGAGCCCCCAATAAAATGATCAAAAATAAATTGAAGAAAACAAACGATTACTACTTAGGAAGACCAATGGAGCAGTTCACCTCATCAGGTGTGGTTACTCTAAGTTAAAATAGATGCAAAGACATCCACAAACAACAACCTGCCATAATTCTGATCAAAAGGGAGGAAATGTGGAACAAAATTTTAAGTTTTTATAAAATCCAGATGTTCTGGAGCCATTGAGACGGGAAGATCCCTAGAACATCTTAATTTTAAATTATCCTTGTTATCATCTTTAAACCAAAAATTTGCTTAATTGGAGATGAATGTCTGCCTTGAAAATTGTCTTCTTTTAAAGAATTATCTTTATGTGATCGAACTGACTTGGCAGCTGCAACTTGAAGCTTTAGGGACACAGTTTGTCTTAATGATGGAGAAATAATAATGGAAAAGATATCAAGCAAAGTAGTGCAAGCTGCAGGATCCCACCAATGCTATTGACTTGTGCTATGTAGACTTGCTATGTAGAAACTCTTGAATTGGTGTATATTTTGTTGTGTAAGTTCACCAATACAAATAAACAAACAAAAAACAACCCAAGTAAAAATGCACCTTTTCTTGGCCTAGATTCTTAAAAAAATTGTGTTGAAAGCATAGAATTATAAGTGCATATGACTTTCAATCTATGTTCACGTGCAAAGAATTAGTCAGTTAATAAGTTAGGCTTGTGGGGAGTACAGATGGTGACCCAAAGCCCATCATTAGGTGAAGTGACATCCTCTTACAGAGGGGTTACGGGGAGGAGATGAGCCAGTTAAAATACAGTGTAGTAACAACGAAATATGCATCTTTCCTCTAGTTCTCAAATGCTTCGTCACACCCACTAGCATGCTCCCGGTTCTACCAGACAAGACCAACTAGACCAGGGGATGTACACTGGAGTCGGAAACATGGGGAATTTAAGATAGATATTTCCTCAGGACAAGGGATGGAAGTGGTGAGACTGGGAAGATGGAGGGATGGTGGAGTAGAAAGGGGGAACTAATTTCAGGAATCTACATATAGCCTCCTCTCGGGGGCATGGCCAACAGGGAAGTGAGTAAAGGGACACTTTGGACAGTATACGATATGAAATAGCAATTTATAAATTATTAAAGGTTCATGGAGTGGAGGGAGGAAGGGGAATATGGGCAGGTGGAATTGGGGGCCTAAGTGGAGGGAGGATGTATTGAGAGTGATGATGGCAACAAGTGTGCAAATGAGATCTGCATACAATTGATGTATGTATGGATCGTGAGGGGAGGTGTGTGAGTACCCAATAAAATGATTCATTTTTTAAAAGGGGGGGGAAGGGAAAGAGGAGTTTTTTTTAAAGAGGAGCTTATACCAGGGGTTCAAGTGGAAAATGTTTGGAAATACATGTGGCAACAAGTGTGCAATGTGCTTGATACAGATAATGTACTGAATGTTATAATAGCTATAAGAGCCCCTAATAAAATTATTTTAAAAAAAAAGGTTAGGCTTGCATTTCAACCTATTGTTTTGTGGACTTAAACTGAGAATTATTGTGAGTATCACTGGATGTTTACATATCAAAACTGTGCTAATTGTATCGCATTAATATTTTCATAAGTTGACAGCATACTGACTTTAAAAATATTTAATAAGTACCCATAATTAGTAGAGTATAGGTCACTTAACAGGGGAAACCATTAAGTTTGAAACTAAATGTTAGCAGAGACACAATCTTTTAATTTGGGGCAATTAGCTGGTTCATTGACTTATGCTATGACATGTACACCATGATGCATTCACAAGGTAGGGCTTAGAAAAAACCAATTTAATTAGTTTTAAAAATTTACACATCATTGCAACTTCCAGTAGTACAAAAACCAACAAATGAATATTTAAGTTTCTCTGCTTCTGAATTGCTAACGCATAAAATCATAATGAAACGTTTGTTCAAAAATGCTATTTGTGTTAAACGAACTAATGAAGACTCTTCTTTTCATAGAAGCTGTGCCAGCATTGTTGATTTTAACATCCTGAGAAGTAGCAATCACATTGAAGTGTTTCACATGGTTGGAATGACGTTATAGTCAGATGCTATAAATTCTATCGACTATAAACACTATGTGCTATAAACCCTACTGACACCACATTTTGAGATTTGAATAGGTTGGATATCCCACTATGAGAGAAAATACTGTAGAGTGCTTTTATAAGCAACTTTTAGTGGTTTCTACACATGTGGATTCAATTATTTCTGAATTGGTCTTTCACCAAGAATTTATAATACAGACCAGTGTGCAATCAACTTTTTAGTTATAAAAATTATATTATTATCCATTGACTGCATAAAAAGAAAACAATAAGCCATGGCTTCACACTTAATTGATTTTTTTTTGTTTCTTAAAGTGAGTGGTCCTTAAATCAAGTTCAGCACAAAACAGCACTGGGGAGTAGATACAATGGCGCATACACTTATCATTAAGATTCTTTTCTTCTTATTTCAGTTGAGAGAATCAATCACAGCTTGTTGGTTCTCTTCATGAAGAACACATTTATCTGTAAATGTGTGTGTGTGTGTATGTTTGTATGTGCACACTGACTTCCATCTCTTAGTATCCAGGCATATATTAGTAATCTATTTTTGAAGTACCATTAACTATGGGAATTATTAGTTGGATCTAATTTAATTGATATTTCATGTTTAGAAATTCTTTAGCCATGAATCATATATTCCCACCAAAATAATGTTCAGTAGGACAGTAAAAGGCAGAGGAGAAAATACGGTAACATTGGTAACCAAGACATCATTTACCTGACAGTGCAAGAGTGACTTGGAAAGTTAGGCCTTTGAAAATGTTTGTCAAATTTTAGCGTGTTGACCAATGGCAGAAAGGGAAGAGGATGATTTTGAATGGAATACTTTGAGATATCAGTATCTTTTATAAAACACTATGTCTAGTGCTACCTGTAAATTTCATGCGAATACTTCTCTATTCTTACTGGCCTTGTCATCTCCATGGACCCTGCGACATCATAGCTTTCTCACCTCAGTTTACCCAGCCCCAGATGCCTGCCTCTGTCAGGCTGCGTCTCTGATTCTCCTCAAAACAAAGGGCAGTCTAGCCACACTGCCTTCTTTTGCTGGTGAGATTCATTCTGTTCCTTTCTGTTTCATCCCATCTGAACTCCAGCATACAATGTATTCTTATTAACATGTAGTTCTCATCACAGCTTTTTATTTCTCCTGTAAGAATGTGAGCATAATAAAGATCGGAGGGAAATTTGCTTTGTGAATGGAGATGTCTCTACTGCTGTGTGTAGTACTCTCAATGTAGCAGGAGCACTTTATATACCTGCTCTATGAATGAAGAAAACTCTTAGAATTTAACACAATGCTTAGAGAAGAATCTTCAATAATTTTTTTTTAAAAAAATGGCATCCCTGGGTGGGTACAAACAATAAGTGGTTATTAAGTGAATATATTATTTCTAAAATTTTTTCCAGCTCTCCAATTTAAACTATTGTATGTAATGTATATTCATGTACAATTTCAATTATAAATAGGTATAGTATAAACTATGCATGCTATGTATAAATCACATACACATATTCCATTATTTTTTAATCCATTTTTTTCATGAACTTTTTGAAGTTTCCATTTTTTTATTTTTTATTTTTATTTTTTCCCACCGTGGGAGTACCTTCTCCCTCTTATTTATTATGTCCTTGTTCTAAGTTTTCAATAAAATGTTACTGATAGCTGCAATAAGCTATATTTTCAGTCTTATAAAGTGAAGAGCATATGGCTCTCCCACCATTGTGAGGATCGAATGGGATGATGTGTACAAAGCAGTGATGGGTATAGCCAGTATTGAATACATTGATTCTCTCTGCTATTGTATGGAAACCTTATATCTACAGGAGTGCAATGTCAGGTAGCGATGCCATCAGTTGTGCTTATTTTAGGGGGTGATGCTTTCTCCAGAAACTATGTTTGCTGCCAAGAGCTTTTGTCAGGCCGTAGTCTTTTTTTTTTTTTTTTAGGGCATCACTGTCCTCTGGTGGAGGAACTAGGAAGCCCAGCCTTTGCCCCTGTAGAGCTGGAATTGAACCTCCATCTCAGTGGGCCGCAGTCCCGTGCACAACCACTACCCCACCGGGGCTCAGCCCCCCCACCCCTCCCGTAGTCTTTGTGGAAGCAGGTCGCCACATGTTTCTCCCCTGAAGAATCAGACAGGCTGCAAAGTCAAAGGCCAACTTTCAGGTAATAGCTGAGTGCTTTGCAACTTCCTGCCGTAAGGAAGGAGCCCTCAGGAAGTTGAATGTGAGGTGCGGCATGACGATTGTGTGACCTAAGGTACTCACCAGCTCTGTGACTTAGCCTGAAGTAAACCTTCTAGATTTCTTGGCCATTTTAAGATGAACTTGGGGACAAAATAATCTCAGGACTGGCATTTTAGGATGGGAACTTGTCTTCGTTATCAAGTGCTACAAACAGAAATCTATCCTTTCACAGTTTAGTCATCTAAAGATCTTCAATTGGAGGTCTTTCAGATACCAGATCAAAGGGAAGATTTTGTTCCTTCTAAAGGAAGGTCTTTCTTCCTTTCAACATCCGTGGGCCCCAGTGCCCTGGATTTCTCCATGTGTCTTGGCATCAATCTCCTTTGGTTCTAGGACAGTGGTTCTCAACTTGTGGGTCGCGTTGACCTCTTTAGCTCAGCCGAATCATACCATTAGCAAAATGACAGTTATGAATTTAGCAACAAAAATAATTTTATGGTTGGGGGTCACCATAATTTGAGGAGCTGTATTAAAGAGTAGCAGTATCAGGAAGGTTGAGAACTACTGCTCTAAGAGGTCCTTAGTGCAGAAATCCAGGGTCCAAATCACAAGCATCTGGTGGTAGTTGGTCTCTTTTCTCTCCTTGCTTTTCTCTTAGGACAACAGGCGAGACTCAAGAAAGGATGTGAATTGACAAAGAGATGAATTTGAGTCAAGATACAACACACTCTAATTCTACCTCATTAACTTACAGAGGTTAGGATTTGCAGCATGGATTATAAAATGGAAGATAATTGCATCAGATACCAAAATGGAAGACAACTATAAAACACTGGATCTAGCAAAGGTCTCACACACACACACACTTCAATTCATGATATAATTCAATTGCATGAGTTATTCTCTGGAATTTCAGTTCATATTTCAGACTTTTTATTTTCATTAAAAATATCTTATTGGGGACTCTTACAGCTCTTATCACAATCTATATGTCTATCCATTGTGTCAAACACATTTATACATATGTTGCCACCACCTTTTTCTTTGTTTGCTTTTTTTTCTCAATCATTTTATTGGGGGCTCATACATCATTTTTCACAATATATAAATAAGCATACTCGTCAAGCACCCTCACATGTCCACTTATTATTATTCTCCAATCGTCCATCTTTTCCCTTAAGACCCTAGTATCGGATTTTCCATTCCTTCCCCTCTTCCCCTGGTCTCTCCTCCCCTCCAACCCTCAATACTTTATACATTGTTATTGTTTTGTCATAACGTACACTGCCCGACCTCTCCCCCAACCCACTCCTTTGATGCCCGTCCTTCAAATAGGAGCTTGTGTATATATCCTTGCTGTTGGTTCCTTCCCTCCTGTCCACCCTTCCAGTATCTCCAATCTAACCATTGGCCCAAAGGGGCCCATCCATCCTGGTTTCCCCATATCTCCAGCTCCCTTCTATGCCAGTGTGACTTCTCCAGTCCATCTGGATTTGCAAGGTAGAGTTGGGACCACGATGGTTGGGGGACACGGAGGAAGGCTTCAGGAACTAGAGGAAACTTGTAGGCATCATCACTGCCTGGCTGCCCCCCGACTGGTCTGTCTCCTCCCCATGACTCCCCTGTAAAGGGGTGATCAATTACACACCAGTAGGCCTTAGGTCCCCACCCTGCTCTCCTCCTCCTATGTAATAATGTGATTCTTGTTCTTTGGTGCTTGATATCTGCTCCCTTCGGCCCCTCTTGATCACGCATGCTAGTGTGCTTCCTGCATGTGGACTTTGCTGTTTCTGCGCTGAAGGTGACTCGATTATCTTCAAATCTTTGAGATTCCAGGCATTCAGTCATTTGTTAGCTGGGTACCATCGTTTCTTCTACTTTATTTGCCTTTGTATCCATTTGTCATCAGCAATATCGGGAGACAATTGGTCCATTGATTTTGATTTTTGTTCTTTGATACCTGATTGTTTCAGCACCTCATGATCGCACAGGCAAGTGATCTTCTTTTATGGTGGGTTTTGTTGCTTCTGAGCTAGATGGCTGCTTGTTTATGCTCAAGCCTTTAAGACCCCAGATGCTCTATCTTTTGATAGCTGGGCCCTTCTGCTTTCTTCACCACCCTTGCTCATGCTCTTACATGTCCTCAATTGGTACATTGGGGATGTGTGCACACAGTGATATATGTTTTGTTTTTTTTTCCACCCCATTTGATGTCTATTGCCTACACCTTTTACCACTTTCACCACCATCTGACCACACTGGCTGTTGTGCTTCTTCTGTGTGGCTGTGGTCTCTTCTCAGGTAAATGGTCTAATGTTTATCTTCGGGCTTTCAAGACACTTGATATATCCTTTGATGGCTGGGCACCTTCAGCTTTCTTCACCACATTTGTTTGTGCACCCATATTTCAGACTTTTAAGACTGTGTGGATGGAACAAAAGGAACCAAGTGATAATAATTGGTTTTAGGATGGAAATACAACTGAGTTGGGAATCATCCTATTGACATTTTACTCCGTGACATAAAACTTATGGTAACCTGGAGTCTAAACCACACGATTAAGTATCACCAGATAAATTTTTCTACATGCTCCATGTTCACATTAGGAATAGAAATTTGGAGTATAATGTGCCAGTGTTGTCTGCCCTTCTTTTAGACGACATAGCCTGAGTTTTTAAAAAATAATTTATTGGGGGCTCTTACAGCTATTATAACATTCAGTACACCATCTGTATCAAGCATAGTGCACACTTGTTGTCACATACATTTCCAAACATTTTCCACTTGAGCCCTTGGTATAAGCTCTTCTTAAAAAAAAAAAAAAGCTCCTCTTTCGCCTCCCCCCTTTTTAAAAAATGAATCATTTTATTGGGTACTCATATGCCTCCCCTCACGATCCATACATACATCAATTGTATGCAGATCTCATTTGCACACTTGTTGCCATCATCACTCTCAAAACATCCTCCCTCCACTTAGGCCCCCAGTTCCACCTCCCCATATTCCCCTTCCTCCCTCCATCCCATGAAGCTTTAATATTTTATAAATTGCTATTTCATATCGTACACTGTCCAAAGTGTCCCTTCACTCATTTCCCTGTTGGCCATGCCCCGGAGAGGATGTTATATGTAGATTCCTGAAATTGGTTCCCCCTTTCTACTCCACCATCCCTCCACCCTCCCAGTATCACCACTCCCATCACTTGTCCTGAGGGAACATCTATCTCAAATTCCTCATGTTTCCGACTCCAGTGTACATATCCTGGTCTAGTTGGTCCTGTCTGGTAGAACCGGGATCATGCTAGTGGGTGTGAGGAAGCATTTGAGAACTAGAGGAAAGATGCATATTTCGCTATTACTACACTGTACTTTCACTGGCTCATCTCCTCCCTGCAACCCCTCTGTAAGAGGATGTCTCTTCACTGATTGATGGGCTTTGGGTCACCAATCTGTACTCCATAGCGTGAATTTTAGGAAGCCCTAAACCATGAACATATTTTTGATATAATTTGCTGTCGTCCCTCACCACTGCATCCTGCTCCTATATCGTAGTCCCACTTCGTACGTAGTCGCTGTACCCACGTGGATCTGTGTAAATGGCGAGCAAAACTGCATTTAGTTGGAAAGTGGAATTTCTCATCCAGAAAGGAGGTGTACCCATACAAATAAGCCAAGGAAGGCAACTAACGAAAAAACCGTTTCTTAAAAAGAAAAATGGAAAAGTCAGTTGCACCATGTTAAAGCCGTTGCCAGGCAACATATCTGTTCACCATAAACATGCGTAAGTCAGATCACTGATGGTGACGCTGACTTGGCAATCACAAAGGTTCCCAGGCGACATTGGCAGGCCGGGCAGTGCTCTCAGTCAGTCCCCTGCACAACATCAGGGACGCATGGCTTCTTGTAACAACTTCTCCTTTGAAGCACCTCATTTGTTTCTGTCTCTTCACGGGAATTCCCGGTCTGTCTGGCCGAATCCCTCCGTCTCTCTGGGGAAGACGGGAGGCACAGGCCGATCAGGAACGCATTCTTCACGGTCTCAGGCAGGGAGAATGTGGACATCTCATCTCAGGTGTGGAATGTGCGGCTTCCGGGGAGGAATTTATCAAACGAGAACAAAAAACTCACACAAAAACAACTGGGGCCGTAAAACAACGATTTGTTTGTCGAAGAGAAAACTTAAAACTCCCCAAACCAGAATAAGAATCCAACAATTGTTTTCAACATTTATTTGTGACCACAAATGACCATTCCCCTCCCCCCCCCCCCCCCCACCTTGAACTCTCCTCTGATCCTTCCCTGCTGTTGGGGCCCAGGGAGCACAGGCGGCCATCACATCAGGAACCGTGATGGTCTTCTGGGTGGGGGAATAGCATGAACTCAGGACCACCCAGCCCCGCGTCCCCAGAGCAGACGGGAAAAGCAGACTTGTGAATAGTCTCTTGCTGTCAGCGATTCCTGGCAGAAAGACAAAAACATCCTTCCCTCCCAAATTTACAGCCCGGGCCTGGGTTCCCTCTCGACTTTCCAGATCATTTCCATGGCCAAATGTGACCGAAGCCTAATCTCAGAGACTGAACAAATTAAATGTTCGGTTAAAGACAAACCGAGAGAGAGAGAGAGAGAGAGAGAGAGAGAGAGAGAGAGAGAGAGAGAGAGAGAGAGAGAGAGAGAGAGATCACAGGCTGACCTTGGAACCCCACGGACATCCCATCCCGAGTGCTACCTCCTGTAGGTGGGGGTATCTCGCACACCCCTGGGCTGGGCAAAAGCACCGGCTGTGTGGCTGTGCCCAGCAGGCAGGGCAGCATGAGAACAGCCCAGAACAAGACAAAACCCTTGTCGATGATTCTTATTTTCCCCTTCAAGTTGTGCCTCATGTTTGGAGAGCACTCCTTAAGCACAATGACAAGCTTGAAGATAAAGAAGCGGTCGCACACTAGCATTTGACTGTTGAAATCCTTCCCACCACAACATTTGCAATGTTACGCTGTGAAATGTGTGCAAAGGTTTTACTGTCCAGCATTTATAAATGTTTTCTTCGTGTGAGGGTATATCAAAATCAATTTGGTTTTGATACAGCAATTACTATTTGGGGAAAGAATTTAATGGCGCAAACAAAAATAAACAAAACAAAACAATCCCTAGTAAAACAGCTACCTTTGATAAACCTTGGCACTGGTTTTTAGATCTCCTTCCTGCAGTTCAGCTTTATAGGTTAACATTTTTTTTTTCATGTTATAATCACAGAAAGAGACTATGGAATGGCATTCAAGTTGACTGCCTAACTCTGAAAAGCAGACATCCTGGCTCTTAGATTTGCAATACTTCGTGGGATATTAGGTTTTGCCTCTCTATGCTGTAGCATTGTGGCAAGACTTGAAAACACATCTTAAATCACATAGTCAAATTTAGAAAAGGAAGGAATGAGCAGGCAATACTATTTTACAGAGGATGATTCATATGATATTATTTTACATAATTTATGCTTTACACAGAAATTTATTTAGGAATGGAACATCTGTCTTGGATATAAAAATATAGGCCAATAAATGTGAAGCATGTGCATTATGTATTTTTAAATGTTCATATAGTGATTACTCACTTCAATATGAATAGTCACGCCTTGTTAAAATTTTCTTTTGTAGCTTAGGAATGTGAATAAGCAGCAAATTATAGGTCACTGAAAAAGAACTAGAGTTTCTCTTAATAGGTTAAAGTAGATTTGTTGGTAATTCTTAAGAAATATAGAGTATTAAAATTGAGCATCCCCCCAAAAATTGAGCATCCAGTTCTCTGCAGGCAGATGCATTTTTCTAGAACAAAAAATGGCGACTTTATCACATTCTGCAAAAGGCCTACTGTGGGCATGCCATGCTAGCTCTTCGTTGTACATTCGGCAAGGTACTAAACTTATTCACCAATGAAACGGGGGTCATAGGAGCTAAGGATACACTTTCAGACAGAAGCAACATAAAATCACAGAAGCACTCAAATGTTAAAACATCCTAAAAATAAAAAGGTTTTGATCTTCCTCTGGTGTAGCAGCAACACACCAAAGGACAATGTTGGACATATTCAAGGGTGAAAAAAATTAACAGAAAGCTAATGTAGGAAAGAACGATTCTTACCAAGAAAGTTAACATCATACAGACGTCCCCTTCAGATGCTGGGGGATCTTGAGGGGACAGGAAATAAATATTTGATCAATGAGTTCTTCCCCAGAGGCTCCCATGGAGGCATCTTACTTATTTGTCACAGTTGAGAAAAACAAAACATGACTTAAAATGTGTTCTGAGCTCTGTAAAATTTTCACTTCAAAGTATGTTCTAATGGAAGCAATCATCAATTTTGTTACAGAAATTCAAATCAAGTCATCACATTTTTTTTGCCTCTCTTTTGTAACGGTGTGTTTCTCCTATTGCTTTAAAGCTAATTTAGGCCACACTATGTACAAAATTAAATCTTACTTTCACAGCTACACCCTTGGGGTTCAATGAGAAGGCTTTATGAGCTAGAAATTAAAAGTACAGATTGAAAATACTATTACATTATACCAGCTATTATTAAGGCAATTTACAAAGTTGGTACTAAAACTATGCACATTTTTCATTGTTAGCCCCCATATATTCTGTAAGCCCAGGGGACTGTTTGGTATATAATTTGGCAAATAAAATCAATTGAAAAGTAAACAGCAAGTCAAAGACATTTATCATAAAAGAAAATTACACCACCCTAACAGCAACACTTATTTAACCCAATAGTGTTCTGAATTAACACATGTATATCACATTTATACTAAATGAACTAGGAACACACTTGGGTGTTTCATTCCTCAGTGATGAAGGACTATGCTTCAAGCAGGCAATTTCATCTCTTTATAAATGGGAAAAGTGATGAAATTTATGAGCATATGCTTATGAAAAAATCTTCCTGACTTCCTTCATCTCATAACATTTCCTAGAAAAGTATCTTCTATTGTGTACACATGCTTGTGCTTGATGGAACACAGCTGAGCCCCAAACAAATTTGAAATTTGTTTCATGGCTAAGAAATTATTGTTAACCAGCTCACTAATTTAAGTATGAGCAAATATATATATGTGTACATACTTACATATATATACTCAAGGTTGTGAAAACCTATTAGCATTTATATTGCAATAATATAAGCATGTCTATGCAAAGATGTGGTCTTATGGTCCCTTTAATTTTGCATGATGTTTAAAAATATTTGTAGTCTGTCCATATGATTTTATGAGTCCTTATTGGGAAATGCAATGTGAAAAGAAAATATTTTTTATATTTTTGAGCATCATGTACAGAAATCTCAAAATTTTTATCATAAAGAGCAATATCATTGCAAGATGAAAAAAAGATTCTTAAAGAAAACAGTGTTCAACTAATAGCACAAACAAAAGATGGATCTTAAGGTCTTTCTGCTGAATGAAAATCAATTTAATACTAAACTTGCTAAACAATTGGCATAAGTACTCATTTAAATGTAATTTTTGAACAACTTTGTAATAATAAATGATGATGCTATGTATAAGTGTCTTTGTTTTTATCTATTCATTAAGATTCACACTTTTAAATAGATTGGGGTTTTAAGGTATTTAAGATTCATGAAAGTGTATGTGTGTCAATCTATGGAATGAAGGAGGGATCAGGAATTATTTGGGGATCTGTAGAAAGTGGGTGGAGTGAAAACAATGGGCCTTTTTCAAAGTTAGAAGGATCAAATTTTTCTGTGAGGACAAGATACTTGCTTTGCCAAAGCTAGAGTAAAAAACATATTTATATACACCTGGCTATGTGTGAATTGGTCCAAACATAAGACATTAGGAGATGGAGGGGTTTGTGATGATTAAACTGCCTGCGCAAAACCTAGTGGAAAGCAAATTGAGAAATGGAACAAAACACTTCAGGTCGGAGTGACTATTTCTGAAGGCGGATTTCATCCTAGGGCTAATTTACCACTTTGCCATCTCTTAAATTTCAGGATTCCTTGGCCAGGTGCACGTGTATGTATGTGTGTGTGATATTTGGGGTCATGAAATTGATCTAGATGGAGAGGGAGGGTGCTGAGCAGAGCATCATGTCTGGCTGCCACTCTTTGACACTATTGCAAGAGAGGCTGATGTGCTTGTGGATGCGGCAGAAGCTTTTGGCTTGACTAATAGATGTGGCTTGATGAGGACGTGAAGAGACATATGAACAATACACATGATTGAATTATTAAAAATTTCTACCTACTTAGCAGAACAAGTTCCATTTTGCCCAAAACAGTAGGGATATGGATTTGTACATGTTTATATAAAAAAGTGAGCTGAAACAGTTTCTTTTGCTGGATTTCCATATTTATAACTGCAGCAAATAATTAATGTAGCTAATTTGATTGTGTGAAAAGTAATTCAATTTTATGAAGTCTACAGTGATTAAATTTATCAAGGCCCATAAATTATGAGAAAAGAAAGAATAACACGTGTGAAAATGTGACTATCTAAAATGTTATGATAAAAGAAAATTAATTCTTATAAGGATGGTTTTATAATTTTACAACAAAACACTATCTTGGTATTTGAGACTTGGATTTCGGGCACAACTTCTGACAGTTCTAATTAATGCTAATAAAACATTTATTTAAAACATCTGAACTGTTCTTATTCATAGATTCACTCATTTTGAGTCATTAATCCAAGAATCTTTTTGGCTCTCAAGAAGTAAGACTGAAAAGGAATGCTCTATAGTTAAGATGAAAAAATGAGATAGCCATAGAATTAACATTTGATTCCCTAAACAATTATTATATCCCTAGACAATTAATTCACATGCTTTCCCGGTGTCCATCAATGAATGATTTTAAAATATGACTAATAAGTAAATGGGGGAAAGATTATATTACTTAGGAATTTTATTAGGCTGTCAATTTAAATACTAATTCCTCAGGCAATGTGCAACTTCACATTTAAATAAATGTATATTAAACTCTTAAAATTGATAGCATCAACTCTTCCCTGGGGTATGAATCATTTAAATTTTGGTGTATTGCTGTAAAGCACAACATTATACTACATTAATCTAGTACATTAATTTCTTTGATCATAAACCCAACATTGAGAGATAAACGTATGTCTGATTTATTTAGGAAAGAATTTCAGAACTACTACACACAAAGTAGTACTATTATTTATGTTTTCTGTTATAGTCATAAAATTGCCCTTATGTTTCAACATTAGCTGCATTGATTATTTCAAGTTCATTAGTGAAACAACAAAACCTCTAAATTTGTTTCATTGAATGATTTTCAATACGATGGCTAGCCAATTAAACTAATTCATAATCAAAATACAGATGCCCTTGTTGCCACCTTTGGTTTTGTGAGTGTAAAAAGTAGTTAGACTGACTGTTACAATAAATAAATTTAGGACACATAAAAAAAATCACTCTAAGAGAAAGCTGAAATGAGGTATTCACTCTGGCAAACTGTTCTAGTCTCTCAAATTTCAGATGAAAAGAAATTCAAGTTATACTGAACTGACTTATTAGTTTTGAAACTTGTCTGACACCAAGATATTTTAATTGCTAGATATAGTGTAATGCCAAGACTTTCCTGAGGAGTCTGAATCTATAAAATTTTATTTAACAGAGAACCCTTTACAACTAGATTTATTTCTTCCTAGGTGACTAAAATGCCATAGAAAGATAAATGATTTCTTACATTAGATTCAATGTATTCAATCTAACACATTTACAATATGAACCACACTGTAGAGTCAGTTTGAAAGGTTCACATGTTATTCTCTTAGTGACCTTTACAGAATCATGATAAAGGCATTCTTAAAATGAATTTGAGCATCATTTAACTCCTAACCAATTTCGGCTTTTCATAATCAACATCATAACAATATACATCAAAAAATCATGAAGAAATTAATTAGAACCATGCTTACAAATATTTAAGAGAGGCAATCTCTATCAACTCTATTTTTGTAGACCCTATCATATTTGTGAACACATAATAATTCACCAAGTCAACTAAATGTTTACTTCAAGTTTGATAGATACCCAATCTTCATTAATCAATTCTATCTATCCATTAAAAAAAAAAACAAATCAGTGAATTCAAATTAGCTTGTAAAATGTTAGGCAAATCAAATTTGGGTTCTCCTACTTTGAATATCTACTTGTCTGGATTCTTCCCACCTGCTGTCATGTGTTAGTTTTTTTAAAAAGCTTCATCTATTTGTAAGGAAAGAAAGAAATTGGTATTGTCTTGTGTTGTTTCATCCTTAAAGTGAAACCATTTGCAAGAAAATTATAGGTCCCTTGTGTTGAGCTTCTTTGCATATTAATTTTGTTAGCCTTACCTCCTGTGGTCTTTAGTTCTGGAAGGCCTATTAGATAATACACAAGATAAATTTTTCTCTTGTATCTTTGAGCTAGTAGAAAATACATCCATTTTTTCCTAAAACTAAAATTTGCAGTACTAGTCACGCATATTTTCCCCTATTTTGCAAATAGAGATTTATTTAATTAAGCATGTTAAGCATTGTAATAGTCAATATTAGTTATATTCCTATAACTCAAGTTTCTGAGAATATACTGGTATATCAACATTAAGTAAATACAAGTATTACATTATCTCCCAGCTAGTTAACACAAAACTTCAGAACTATTACACAAAGTAGTACTATTATTTGTGTTTTCTGTTATAGTCATAAAATTGAAACAATGAGTAAAAGCACATATTCATAAGAACTACTTTTACTCTAAGTAGCAGCTCAGACATGTTTAGAGCAGCAAATTGTTCATGTATATTGGAAGTAAAATGACACAAAAATAAATTATTTGAAATAAAAATGACTCATTGTTAGAGGCACACACATATGTGAACGACATTTGAAAAGAGCACAACTCTTTTTCTTTTTTTAAAAATCCAGATGTTGCTCCTTTAATTTCTTTTTTGCTAACATTCAATTAGGGCAATAAATTAGAATGATCTTACTTGATTGAGATTCACCATTTATATCCTATTTGAATGCTAATATATTGAAAATTCTCAAAGTAAGCCAAAAAAGTTTTAAAACCAGCTTAAGATATGAACTGTGACAATAACATCAGACTCTCACAGATTGAGATAACCACTCACCATGCTTTCAGATCTCTGCTGGAAGTTGAACTAATTATAAAGAATTCAGGGTGACGTTCAGAGAGCCGGGTAACTACCACATTTTTAGTCTTGCTACCAAAGCTGTGTCCACACGTATACAATGACTATTGACAGAAGAGCTTACACTTATTTTTGAAAATTTTAGGGTAACTATAGTTTTTGGAGTCTCATTGTCTTCTTACTCAAAACCAACCTCTGCTATCCAATGGATTCTGACTCAGAGCGACTGCACCGAGGGCTTCTCGGGCTGTAAATCTTTAAGGAGCAGAAAACCTCAACTTTCTCCAGCATTGCCTTCTTAGGAAAGAGCAAAAGGAGCAAAGTGTTATTAATTGGGTAAAAAGTCATTATTGTTAAAATGTTACTTAAAACAATGATGATAATATCTCATCCTAATGAAAGATTGTTGACTGGAGAGACACTAAATTTTTATGTTTATATTTTTAATATTTTGAATTTATGAGATGTATGAAAGGATAATTATAAAGGAGAAAATTCACCTTGTTTGAAGTGATGTATTTAATGCTGACCATTGAAAAATGATGGGGCTATTATTTAAAAATAATCTACATTTTGGAATGTCCTAGATGCTGACATTGTACACCTTCTAAAACAGTCAAATGCAAGTGAAAGCTAGGAATGGTTGTTGGAAATATTCTGTCTTCTCTTTTGAATGTGTTTAGATTTTAAAAAGTAGTCAATAGATGTAATAAAACATTTGCTATTTCATTGTTCTTCCCACATTCAGTAACAAAGTCTTAGGCTTATCACTTTCAGATATCATTCATCTATTCACAAAATTTTCCATTATGTTTAGCATAACCTTAGCACATGTCAGATATTGTTTTATATTAAAGTAAAATTAAAATAGATTTTGAAATTGCTTTTAAAATATACAAGTTATTTTTTGAAAACCAGGAAACTTGTAATTTTTGTGTTCAAAATACATGTTTTGCAGCTACAGTAAGTCGAAGTCATAGATTATATTAGTTCTTATTCCAGTTAATAAGGAGGATCACTTTTGAAGTCAAATATGGACTTAGCCCTGTTAAGAATCAAAATTACTCTCTCTGCATGTTTAAATCTTTAATAAGTTTTATTTTTGTTGAGCACATCAAAATGTGCTCTATCATTCATTACAAAGTTCATGGACATTAGGACTGACAGTAGCAATAAAATAATACACTTTGGGGGCTCCTTAAATTGCACAACCACTGAAGAAAATATTGTCCATAAAATTATTTTAACGCTCCAGTTTTTGATCAGAAGATGGGCATCTTACTTAGAAGTGGGGCCGTCTTACTTTGAGAATGCTGCACGGGGGTAAGCAGCCGCCCGGCTGGTTTGGTACGACGAGCATTGAGGAGGCGGTGCGGAGTGAGTCTGTGGGAGCGAATGGTGGTGATGTGCGGACCCTCAATTCTGATTTCTTCTACTGTGGTCATGTTGTGAAGCAGTAAACAGTGCTGCTGTTCTCGATGAAGTTAGCGTTCTTCATTTTTGCTCTTTCGTTCATTTTAACAGTGAAAAATGTATCAAGATTTGCAAACTATAGGTTTGCATTACTGTGTGTATTCCCCACCCCCCCCCCTCCCCTCAAGTGAATCAAAGACTTTATTGTCTAAGAACAGGATAAAACAAGCAAAAAGAACTCAAAGAACCGTGCGGGCATTCCTACTCATTGTGAGAGAAACATTATGATCACTTCTAAACAGGAAGGGAATAAGCAGAATCATTGAATACTGTATAATTGTGTCCCGATACACAGAGTTCATCCCAGGCTTACGTATGATTTCTAAATAGCACGCCCATGTGGTTGCGATGAGAACGTTCTTGCCAAAGAATGACTCTGGAAAGTCAGTTAGCTCTGCTTCCCCAGATGGAGCTGAGTTCACCTAGAACTTGAATCCTAGAGACGACGTCTCCTGCTGAGAGGTAACACAGTGGATTTCTGTAAGACAGCACCAAACCTTAGCTGCTTTGAGACAGGCCAGGTATTCAGCTCAGTGGATTCTTGTCTTCCCAACACACACAGAGAGAGAGAGAGCGAGAGAGAGAGAGTGAGAGCGAGAGCGAGAGAGAGCTCACTGTGACGGTTCATTAGAGACATGTTTGAACAATACACTTCCAAAACCAAACAAACAAGAAACAAATCCAAATGCACTGCCATCCACACAATGTTGAATAATAGTGAGTCTATAGTACAGGGTAGAACTTTCCCTGTGGGTTTCCCAGACTGTAACAGTTTGCGGGTTTAGAAAGCCATGTGTGTGTTTTAATTAAAAGATCATTAAATTGGAGGCTGTTACAGCTCTTATAAAGAATCCATGCATCCATTGTATCAAGTATATTTGTGCATAAGTGGCCTTCATTCTTTTCTAGACATATACTTTCTATTGAGTTCTTGATATCAACTCTTCTTCCCCCCTCTTTCTCCTGCCCCCTACACCTTTATGACCCTGTGATAGATGATAAGTTATTGTTATTTTCATCTCTTAAACAACCCACTGTGCCCCTCCCCCCACAATTCCTCTTGGCACCTTGAGGTGGGGTGAGGTGTATGTGCTGGTGTGTCTATCATTGTGATCAGATCTCCCTTCCTCCCTTTTCTCTCTACCTTCCCCCTACCCTTCTGGTATCATTTATTTACATCCTTGCTCCTGGATTCTGTGTGCTGTGAGCTCTTATCTTTTATCTGTACCTGTGCACATGCTCTGATCTAGCCCAGGCACAATATTGGGGGTGGGGTGGGGGTTACAACGTGTCAGGGAACCAGAGGAATATTGTGCTTCATCGGTGCTTTGCTGTGCCCTGGTTGTGAAAGCCTTTTTTAAAATCCCAATTAAAGACAGTGGATACAATGACTAATTTCCTTTTTACTGTCTGAAGGAAGGAAGAAAGAAGGGGGGGGGGGAGGAAAGCAGGAAAAAGAAAGCGTGAGCATGTATTAGTGTATTGGCAAATGTAAGAATGATACCAACTGACTGTTTGGAAAATGGCTGTATACAATTCTTCCTTTCGAAATCCTATTCAGAAGTGGGTGGTGAAAGCTAGAAGCAGGTCATGAAAACTGTTAGTGCAAACATTCCTGCTTGAGGCGGGGGGGAAGGCACAAAAGGCTTTTGTGGCAAAATGTAGCTGAGACTCTGATCCTGAGAGGCATGGAAAAGAAGGCCCAAGTATAAGTCCCAGACCTGCTTCATGATCCCAAGGTTGCATGGTGGTAGATATTCCTAGACCCTCCTTATGATTTATAAAGTGAAGTTAAAAAAATAAATTGAATTTGTGTGCTGGTCCAAGACAAGCTCCCCTGAAGTCACAATGACAGGGTTTGTGTCACCAGGGGTGGGACAATGTGGGGTGAGCCCACCCCATGAGGTCCAGACAGTCTCTAAAATAAAGGCTTCTGAGTTTGAGACCCCCCACTAGAGGGACTTTCCAAGCAGAGGGTCAAGGGGGTGAGGACATCAAGGTATCCATAGGGAAAAAGCAGGTTTGGGAACTGTGGCAGCAAATGTACAATTCTGCTGGACGTGATTGAATTATGTTTGATGCATTGTTCCCAATTAACAGTAAATATGCAAATAAAATTGACCAGCAACAGAAATAGGTAAATAAATTATACATGCACATATATCTGCGTACATCCCCACACCAATATATGTATACATATCATAGCCAGCCCCTAAAGATTCTTAGCCAATATTTCAACAAACAACATCTCAGTTAGCAAGAATGAGTGCAGGTGAAGATGGGGCAGGATATCTTTCCATGACCCTTGTGTCTACCAGGTCGTGGCTGAGGGAGATTTGTATCTTTTGATGGTGGTCCCTGCAGAGAGAAAACCAGTGAGACAGCTTCTCTACCAGGGAGGGGTGGGGTGAGCTCCCTCCTTATTTTGGGGAGTTCTGCTAAGGCTCGTCAGTGGGTGCCTGGGGAGCTTTGCAGGTGGGTGGTCATGGGCCGGGTCCTGTAGGGCGTCTACCCAGCAGGTGCTGCATCCGCAGCAGCAGCCCCCATGGTCCAGAGGCATAGACTTCGCCAGGGCAGTGAGGTTGTAGGGCAGACCTTTCGAGGTCATTTTGTTTAGGAAGGGCAGCTCATCTGGACAGGCAGGTGAGGGCACAGTAATGGCCTTGGGGTCGGGGACAGTCACAGGCTGTACACAGGACACGGTAGGAGCCACACCCTTTCTGTCCATGCCCTTTCATGTGGATAGTCAGACGCGCAGGCAGAAGGAGACAGTTCTTCAGGGTTGACCTTCTTTTCTTGGGATGGGTGCACACTGTCTTCACTGCCATCCACACCTCAAGTGAAGCCGGGAGATCCTGTAGTCTGCCTTAATGCATACAATGACACACTTGACAAATGAATACCATGTTTATATGTAATTGAAATATTTGTTTTATTTAAAATATACAAGTGCACCTTTTAATTTCTGGCCCTTGCTGCATGGAAGCTCCCAGCTACACGTTTCTTAGGTTTTGAACTGAAAAGCCTACAATTTAGCAGCTGCTGACTTCAATGACATTGTCCCCCACCGGGACACCCTGGTCTTGTCTGGAGTGTCCCTAAGGGGACATTCTTTCATCTGTTCATTATGTTCAATCTGCCTGAAAATTTTTTTCATGTCTTCTCTCCAAAATGGAATCATGTGGCCTTCTAATTGCCTACTACAATCCTGTCTCCACTGGTTCCAAGATTCCACGAATGTTGAAATTGATGGGTAGACGCTACTCTTTGATCGTACATGGCTAATGACTGTAGCACAGAGGCGAGTTCAGATCTAAATCTAAAAAAGTAAGGGTCCAAATCTTGTCCCCCCTGCCCCCTCCAGTCTCAGTCTGACCAGTAAGCCTAGTCTCTTATGATTGTTTTGAGTTCTGTTCCATATTTTTCTTCCATTCTCTGCAGGACATTTGAACGTGGCTCTTCTCACAAGAATAGATAAAGCTTGGTGGAGCCCCTCTGGTTGCTTGGAATATTTGGGGAACCCTATGAATTTAATTTGGGATATTCTTGAGGTTGGAAAATAGAGAGTATGGCTTGAGCATTGAAGACTGGCATATTCTGAAAGGAAATGGATAGAACCTGGATTCACAGGTCACAGATATTGATGGCATGAAATTTTGCTTTAGTCAACTAATGATAATATATATGGTGATGGCTTTCTCTTTAGTATTTTGTTAGCTTTAGGTTATTTGAAACATCAAATTGGCCCTATTTATGAATACCCACTAACTGCCAATATCTGAGGTTACTTCTAAGGGATATAAAATATAAATGTGATAATGATTGTTGCTTTCATGAAATGTAGTAGTTTATAAGGCAAAGGCTAAAATATAAGGAAAGTTTTAAATCAGTGCAAAAAATGTATAGTAGAAGTGCCTCAAACATCTTCAAGGTAACACATGTTACCTTTGGAAGTCAATGGCCATGGTTCACAGTGGATATTTAGAGGTTTCAGTAGCATTCTGACTATGAATAGGAAAATGTGGGTTTAACCTGAATATTTTGGAAGAAAACACCAGATTTAAAATTATCTCTACTTTTAAGCTTTGACTGACTAGGGTTTCTGGCTAGTCAAGTACAGCAGTGTTAAGGATTTTGGAAGATATACAGTTCGCATGTTGAATGGCGTCTTCATTAGACAGCCATTATTCTTGGAATTCTGATGACGGCAATAAAGATGGAGTGGAATGATACACCTACAAGGAGTGATGAAATGGCACTGGGCCAAGTCTGACTTGACTATGCCAAGGAGGAGAATCCAATTCCATCCCGGCCAAAGGCTGATTGGCTTAAGGAAAACGTCCGACATGCCTCTACCCTCCATATTTCTTTACCCTGTTTGGACATCCTTCCATGGCAATGGACTCTTCTACTAGGCTTTAAAGTTCTACTGGCCACGCAGACTTCCCACAATTAGGGAGGTTTATTAGGAAAGATAGCAGGTTACATGATGAGAAGGGTACCTTTCTTTTGTCTATAATGTCTTTTCTCAGCCAGGCTAACAGATGGGCAGTGGTGCCTTGGCTTCTGCCTCTTTGGACCAGGAACCCAACCAATCACTCGGCCTCATCGTCTGAGCCTGCTTATTCTACTCGTCTCGGTGTGGTGACCTCTGTCACTGCTCTCAGAAATCTCGCACATAGGCTGTTGGTGGATCCTTTTTTTCTTTAGGAAGGGCATGTTATTATTCTACCTGTTTCTGTGATAGCTCAGTTCTCTACTCAGCAGAATAGCACATCTGACAAATTTCCAAGTTAGAATCCTCTGTGCCTTATTTACATGTCCCCACCCAAGGAGAGAAACATTATGCAATTTCTCTGCACCATCAGCTTCAGTACGCTTTTAGAAAAATTCCCTTTTCCAGAAATGTTTTGAAGTCACCTCGTATGCTTCTGGGGTTCATGGTAGTTTGTTCTCTGGTGGAATCAAAGTCAGTATATGTAGCATTTAAAAATGTGATACACTTAGCTTCAAGTGTAATTTATGCTATAGCAGTGGCAGTTCATTGAGAGAATTCCCATCATCCATGCAATTCATACACAGGTACCACCCAGGTGTCAGTAGACCATGATATGCTATTGTGATGAGGAACAGATTGCAGTGAAGCTTCCAGACTAGGATAGCCTAAGACAGCTGTTCTCAACCTGTGGGTTATGACCCCTTTGGGGGTCAAATGACTCTACCCAATTCATAACAGTAGCAAAATTATTACAAAGTAGCAATGAAAATATTTTTATGCTTAGGGGGTGTGTGGGTCACCACAACAGGAGAAACTGTATTAAAGGGTAATGGCATGAAGAAGGTTGAGCACCACTGGTCTAAGAAGAAAAATTTTGTGATCCATTTCTAATGATCAGTGAAAGAAAATTCAATGGATAACCACAGTTACAGTTGCATTGATTATGAGGATTATAAATGACAGGGCTGCATTTTGTTCCCTGGTCAGGAGATTGCCAGGAATGAGAGCTGACTCAAGAGCAGATAACTTCCCCCACCCCCACCACCACTACCACCACTACCAAAACTTGTCTGAAGTTGTTAGAGAAAGGAAATGTTTTAAATCAAGATCACAGAGTGAGAAACATTTAGGCAGGTGTGTGGAGGAAAAAGAAATGGATTTGAGGGGTTCTAAATAAAGTAGTTAAGAAAAATAAACGACAATGTTGTAAATCAATTGTATAATTTGGAGCATGTCAGTAAGGGGAAGGAGGTAAGTCTACCAGTCTTATATTCCTAAGGTATGAAGCTCACAGGAAGGGTCAAGTTTAGAGCCAAGAAAGGAGTAACGGAGAGAATGAACAGTGCATTTTGTACTTGAGACGCGAGACTCGCGTTCTGCCCTCAAGGAGGTAATTGATGATCTACTTGGATCTTGAGACTAAAAGCTGTTTGTTCTGGGTATCCATGTTTGAGACAATCAGGCAAAAAGTACTTTTCAAAGATGGCCATTACAATCCCATCCCCCACACACGTCTGCAACGAGAACTGTCTATTCCTATCAAGAGCACAGTTATTTTCCCTTTTCCTCTTTTTAATAAGCAGTTAATGAAAATGGAAAAGGGAGGGGGGGAGAGCAGGGAAAGAAGAGTAGGAAGCACTATGGAATCAAGATTGGAGGAGATGGCAGAGGCCATGCGAGAGAGCTTGTGGAGAAGAGAGGAAAGGAGAAGAAAAATAAGTATTGGAGAAGATATAATAAATACGTCTAGATAAAATAAATATGCGTCGAGCTGAGCCCCGGTGGTGTAGTGGTTGAGTGCGGGACTGTGGCCCACTGGCTTGGTGGTTCAAATCCAGCAGCAGCAAGACTGGGTAGCTCCCATGACCACCAGAGGGCAGTGATGCCCCCCCAAAAAACCCCCCAAAAACAAAACAAAAAATAAATAATAAATATTCATGAAGGCCGAATTAGAATGGAAAAGATTCTATATGTTTAACATGCAAAGGATCGATTGATCCTTTGTAACCTATTTCCTTGTGCTTAGGCAAGAATCTATCATCTTTCATGGTTCTGGAGTGGCCCTGATCTCAGCTGCTCAGCAGTTAGATGGCTGCAGAGATCGGTGTCATCTGAATCCTAGGAAAGGCTGGTGATCAAAAATGACACCCTCCCACACTTTTCTGGGGCCTCACTGCACCTCCCCAGAACCTCTCTCTACCAGAGAGCACCTTACAAGTAACCTTCTTACATGTAAGTTCTGTACGCTCTCAGATACAAAACAAAAACTCCCAGGCCAGTGAGGGGTTACCCTTAGATAAGAGACAATGTTCATTTTACTGTCTCTGGGCCTGCTTGGATTGAAAGGGGTAACAAAATCATTCTCTTACTGGAGTATAAGTAGCAAGGTCTCCTGGAAGAAGAATGTGTGGAAGGAAAGGTGATGTGGTGGTCACCTTGGACATTCCATTGTAAGTTCATGATTTACACTATCCTTTATTGCCTTTAATGTGCAAGGCATTGTAGGGGAGGCTTTACATGGTCTCTGAAGGATACCACAAAACCTTAAGTAGATTTATCATCATTATATTAGAGGGTGAGAAACTAACGCAATGTGGTTAAAGACCCTTCCAAAGGGTGATAGTTACGGTTGATTGTGTCAACCTTGCTGATGAACACATGGTAAGATTCATTGAAGGACAGTTTAATTGAAGGGTGGAGAGATAAATGGCTTGGGCAGCCTCTTCTGTTTGGTCTCTTGTTGTCTGATGGTTGGACCAGTGTGCAGCTGCCTTAGCCAGTTCCCTGCCTCAGCTGGCAAGTCTCCCTGGGTGCTGGAGTAGATGCTGGTAGGAGCAGACCCCTATCAGTGCTGAGATTCTGACACATTCACTGATTTGACTTTCCTCCTGTAGTCAGTGTCACTGCCTGTGTTTTGTGAGCTTGAGGAGGACTTTGTAGATCGATGTCTGACACATGGGCTAATGTAGGACTTATGGGCTTGGACTGGATGGGGTTGGAATGCTTAATTACAATTTCCCTTCACGTAAAACTATGTCTTATAAAATATAGGTGTTTATGGATTTTGTTTCTCCAGTGTACCCAGATGAACACACAAAGTATCATAGCTAATAAAGTAGCAAAGACATCAGGAATCAGGCATGAAGGAAAAAAAAATCATATCATTGTGAATGAGAGGGAATGCAGATTGGGGACCCAAATTCCACCTCTATGCAACTGGAAATTTTCCTGCAGAAGGGTTGAGGGAAGGAGATGAGTCAGTTAGGGTTCAGGGTAGCAACCAGCAGTGAAGCATACGACTTTCTTCTAGCTCTTCAATGCTTCCTTCCCCTGCCCCCACTAGCATGATCCCATTTTTACCTTACAAATCTGGCGAGACCAGAGGATGCACACTAGTACATATCGGAACTGGAAAAACAGTGAATCCAGGACACATGATCCCTTCAGGACCAGTGGTGAAAGTGGAGATACTGGGAATGTGGAGTAGAAGAGGGAACAGATAACAAGGATTTACATGTAACCTCCTCTCTGGGAGAGAGACAACAGAAAATTGGGTGAGGAGAGACATTGGACAGTGTAATATATGATAAAGTAATAATTTATAAATTATCAAGTGTTCATGAGGGAGGAGGAAGCAGGGAGCGAGAGGAAATACAAGGAGCTGATACCAAGGGCTCAGGTAGAAAGAAAATGTTGGCTGAGCCCCGGTGGCATTGTGGTTGTGCGCTGGACTGTGGCCCACTGGGATGGAGGTTCAATTCCAGCAGTGGGGCTGGGCCTCCTACTCCCACCACCGGAGAGCAGTGATGCCAAAAAAAAGAAAAGAAAATGTTTTGTGAATGATGATAGCAACAGATGTGCTTGACACTATATATATTATACGAGCCCCCAATAAAATGATTAAAAAAAAGAAAGTAGCAAACATCTTCTATGGTTCAAATAAATATGGAAAGCATACTGAAAACAAGAAGTCTATATTTAAATAACCACAGAGTACTTTTACTATTCTCTTAGTTTTGATACTCTGGCTAAAGCGATAATTGGTAAGAAATACTGTCTCACCCTGAAGGGCAAAGCACGTAGGATGGGGGAGAGAGAATAAGAAGAGTGGGCTGAGCCCCAGTGGCGTAAGTGGTTGAGTGTGGGACTGCGGCACGTGGGCTTGGTGTTTCAAATCCAGTGGCGGCTCTCAGGAGCAGCAATGGGTAGCGTCCATGACCACCAGAGGCAGTGATGCCCCCCCCCAAAACAAACAAACAAACAAAACAAACAAAAAGATTACATTAAAAGAAGAGAGAGAACTGAAAGGAGGGAAAAATGGCAACATTATGAAGATAATTGATGAATCATGATAATCAAGATAATCATGTTCACTCCTATATCCCTAGTGCCCAAGGGGGTGCTCAGCAAGTATTTGTTGTTGGATCTTATCTAGTTGTTGCCACATTTCCAATGTTATTTAAGTCTCTAAAACAACACACCTGTACCTATCTGATATGTTCTTCAGCATAATTTTCCTTTAAAATAAAAAAAATCACAGTTTCTTTGAATAAGAAAGGTAGAAATTTATTGATGGTAGGAGGCATAAGTAAGTCTTAGTGTTTCATCAATTTTGAGTTCCAGGAAGAGACTATTGACCATCTCTGAAGACTATTGACCATCTTGACTTCTAGCTTCAGGGTGAACAGCTAGGATCTTTTGAATGCTGCCATTTTTCTCTTCTGATGTTGTAGCTTTCATGTGTGTTTTGTTTCCTAAATTTTACTTCCTAATCACTACATAGATACCTTACCTGATGTCTGGAGCTTCAGCTAAATTTAATGTGAAGGATTTAGGGGCTGGTTGTAGAATAAATCCATGATGGTTTAGGGTTGGTCAAGTCTTCCATCATTTTTAAAAAGACAAGTTTCTTTGAACAAGTAAAATTTAGCCATAGGGAGAAGTCCCAGTTGAATGTATATGTGGCATGGTAGTGTTTTATTATCTATAAGATGTTAACAGCTTGAAGTTACAACCTAAGTCTTCAAAAACATAAAGATAAATGTAAACTTAAATATAATATTATTATGGTTTAAATTATGATAAGCCCAGCCCAAGGCATAACCACTGTACTCCTAGAGCTCCTTATGGATTGAATTATATTCCAACAAAATACGCAATTCTTAATATTGTGGTTTTAATCTCATGGGAGGACTAAGTAGATAGGATTAAGTAATGAGATAGGACTTACGTGGTTTTTCTTTTGATTCATTCTCTAACAAGATATAAGAGGAGTAGGTTACACAAGTAGAGATGTGGTGTAGATAGATTCCAAATTATATAGAGATGGATCTCCAGGGAACTCAGAAACAACAGAAGCTGAAAAAATGAGAATCTTTCCCCCAGAGCCTTTCCTGGTTCTTGCATTGGGATTTCTAGCATCTCAAATTTGAATCGAAGGCTCTTTCATGGTGCAGTGGGCCATGAGGTGTCATAAATGGAAAGATTAGCAGTTTGAACAGTTCCTTGGGAGAGACATGAGATAGTTTATGCACAACAAAATAGTTTCAAGACAAGAGATGTTTTAGCATATTATAATTCTGTTAGTGACAACAAAAATACTACCCCAACTTTAAGATGATCTTATTAAAAGTTATGCATAAACCATGGGAATGAAGAAAGAAATAGAATCATTCTCCCCATTGTAGTCCTTACCACCATTACAGTACTACATTTTCTTCTAAGTATCACACGGTCTGCTGTTAAATACCGTCAGGTTCATTCTGACGTAGAAGCCATAGAATGAAAAACCGATAGGTCAGTGCCACCCTCGCAATAGTTTCCACATTCGAGCCTCTTGGTGCAGTACCGGGCGGATTCCATCTCCTTGAGCAGCTTCCTTTTTCGTTCCCCTCTGCTTTATCCATTGTGATGTCCCTCAGAAATGGGTCCCTCCGTAACACGTGCGAAGATCATGAAGGAAGCCTCGCGCTGCTGAGGAGGACTGAGCATCCTGATGATACTTCTCCCAAGGCAGATCTACGGTGCCCATTCTTCTGAGAGAGCACCGTAGCAGTCACCTAATCTAATGTCAATTTGGGGATTAAGAGTGTAGGGGTCGGAGTCTAACCTGTCAACCTGGAGATAGTCAGTGAGAACTTTGTGTGGACGAGGTCTTCTGAGAATTCTGGGAAATGTGGCAATTCCGTCTTGGACATGGAGACACTATCTCTCTCAGTTCACTCCCTCGGAGACACGTGACTGACTAGGCTGACTCCCTGCCAGACATCCCTGAGGAGAAGTCACATGAACCTACCCTTATGCAGCCAGAAACTTGGACCTAGAGAAGCCACATGGAGACTCCTGCCAGCGCTGATGCCTACAACCCACTGGATCCAAAAGCTTTCTACCTACTGAATTATGGTAATTCTGCATTTAACATAATTGCATGTGCTTCATGAGTCTGAAGAGGAATTAGATTGCTATCAGACATATGGGCTAATATCGGACTTGGAACCTTGGACTGGTCTACGTTGGGATGTTTTCTCAGTATTCATTTCCTCTTGTATATAAACCTCTCCCTTATATACATATGCATGTCCATGGATTTTTTTCTCTAGTCTACCCAGACTAACACAACTATTTAGTTTTCTCCACCTACCCCATAGTTCAAAGACATCTTGTCTTCTTTGATCTTCTTTACTAATTACTCATCTTCCACATGCCTATGAAATGATTACAAATACTATGGTTTGGGTCAGACACACCTTAGTCTTCAGAGTGACATCTTTGCTTTCCAGCCCTTTTAAAGAACTATTTTGCAGCACATTTACCCATTGCGATTCTTTGTTTGCTTCCCTAACCGTTGACTTCATGGATGTTGATTGTGGATCCAAGTCAAATAAAATCTTTGACAATGTCCTTCGATCTTTTCTCCCTTTATTGTGATGCTACTTATTGGTCTACTTGTGAGATGTGCTTTTTTCCCTTTTTTAAATGCTGAGATGTGATCCATTCAGAACCCTGTAGATTTAGATCTTCACCTGGAAGTGCTCCCAGCCTTCTTTGCAATCAGTCAGGAAGACCACCACTTTTAAAGGCGCTTCTCTTTGATCCCCATGCCAATATCTTTTAAAGATAGCCCAGCTTCTCTATTTATATTTTTAGCAGATAGATTGCAAAGTATGGTGGGTGAAGACAACCTTTTACCAATATTTTCTGGTTTTAAAACAGAAGTCTCTCCTTGCTCCCTTCCTGCCTGCCTCTTGGTCTATGTACAGGTCTCTCACGAATGCAAGGAATTGTTCTGGGTTTTCTCTTCTCCACAATGACAGCCTCCATTCGTCATG
Source organism: Nesogale talazaci (assembly GCA_004026705.1). Lineage (NCBI taxonomy): Eukaryota > Metazoa > Chordata > Mammalia > Afrosoricida > Tenrecidae > Nesogale > Nesogale talazaci. The sequence continues at coordinate 62,021 of PVJH01003182.1, forward strand.
ATCCACACAGTGCAGTGTCTTGGTAGAGTGAATAAATTATAAATACACTGCTGTTGGAGGTGAACTTCGACCGCCAGTCAAAATCTGACATGAACAACAATATTGCTTCTGTAAAGTTCTCTTCTGAATCTGGCTTGGATTTCTGACAGCTCCCTCCTACCCATGTACTGTTGCAACAATTTAAATTATCTTTTGCAAAATTTTACTTGCCCATCAAACAATGATGCTGTTTGATCATTTCTGCATTACATTGCATCAGTGGCCCCTTGGATGGGCTTGCTTGGGAGTCTTTTCCATTGGGTTGCCTTGGTAGTCATCTTCTACATTTCTTGGCACTAATGCTCTTAGTGTAGCATGGATTTCTTTCCATACCATGAGCTCTTGATCATATGCAGTCTCTTTAAATGGTTAAACATTGACCCATTCTTTTTAACACAGCGACTTTGAGCATTCCTTCCATTTCCTGTTGTCCTTGCATTGGTCAACATTTTGCACTCAGAATGCTTCAATGTTGTAACTTGAAGCTGGACATTTTTCTTTTCTTTACCTTTTCATCTTGAGAAATGCTGACTGTATTATATTCTCTTTGATATCTTACTTCAGGATTTTGCATATTTCATTATAATATTTCAGTTGGCCTTCTAATGCAAATCTTCTATTCCATTCTTTTTTTTCTGGCAGGGAAAAGTTCCTTTATTCAGCCCCCTGCAGCCGCAGTCATAGGCACACGGGGAACACGCTGATGGCGTCAGTGCCCTGCACAGATCATGTGTGCAGGAGGAAACAGAAGCCTGGGGGGAGGGGAACAGAGATGGGTGGGTCCTGAGCGGGGATCTGTGCTGACCCTGGGATTTTGTGGCTTCACTGGGTCTGTGGCAGGGGTATTCTATTCTTTTACTTCTTTATTTCTTCCTAAGCTACTTTGCATCTGAGAGCAATTTTCAAGGCCTCTTGTGAAATCCAGTTTTGTCCTATCTTTCCTGTCTTTTAAGGACTTTGGTGTCTTCATGCATACGTTCCTGGGTGCCATTCAAGCATGCATTTGTTTTTAGGTAATTATTATTATCATTATTATTACTTAGGTAATTATTTTGAAGTGTGTCAGCACAATTCTTGAAATTGTCTGTAGATTAGGTGGCATATACTTAAGGTTGGACTTTAGTTTCTGTGGATCTGTTTTAATTTGCTTGAGGTTCAACTGTACATTTTATAAGAAGATTGGAGTGGTAAATACCTGAAATGATAAACATTGGGAATTCCTGGAAGAATTTATGAAAATAAATAAAGGGAATACTACCTAAGCTTTTCCAAAGATTTCTAGTGAGAAAATGCAGAGACAGCAAATGATCTCCTTTGCTCCTAGTGAGATAGCCACAGCCATTCATTCATTGGCTTTTGGAGCATCTGCTTATGCTAAACAGTGCACCTTCCTGTGGAAGAGCGTGAGACTAGACACCAATTCATGTCTTCCTGCAGCTCACATTGCCTTTTTGCTTCTTGAAATGCAAACATTGGAAGAGATTTTAAAAATCTATCTGTAATTTTAGAAGAAAATACTTGGATAATATTGTACTTGTGACCACCATTAAAAAGCTGCAGAAGTGCTTCTTGGAGCACATTCTTGTCCTGCTATGCAGACACTGCATCTGCCTTTAAGAAGAAATACAACCTAAAAGGCATAGTTTCATCATCTGGATAGCTAACCATTCCCCTCCCCCCACCCCACCCCATCCCACCCCTTCCTTCCTCCTAAAAGGCACCCCACAATGTGAACTAAGGCTAAGACAAATATTGAGTCTGCAGAGGTTCATATGAAATCGGACAGCCCACCTTTCGAAGACTTTGATTTCTACATTCCCAGGTGCATTCCCACAGTGCACTGTATGGGTCAGTGGGCCACAGCCACATGGTGCTGGAGGTAGCAAATATCATCAAAGGAGCATCTGGAGGATGTTCAAGGTTGATGAGAATTCCACTCTTGAACGTTTCATTAAACTTGGGGATAGCTATGATGGCTAGATTCAATGAGGTATCGTTTGTATCAATGTGTACTAAAATGTTCATTTATTACATTTCCCCTATTCTCATAAAATGCCAGAAACGAATATATGGCACTCTTTTTATTAGATAAGTCAGTGCAGGCTCATAAGGAGCCACATATATATGATTCACACAGTGCAGAGGCAAGCTATTTAAATATCACCTGAATGTGGCTCACCCTAAAACGTAGAAAGTTGATTGTTCTGTACCTTTGTTAACTCAACTCATCCATGAAGGGCATTTGAAATCTTCTTTCTAAAATCTTGAGTGGTGTTTTCTTAGCCAAAAGTTACTTTCTCCTTTTGTTCTGCCAATCAGTTCACAAAAGTCTGTGGCAGGTGGATTACGGAGGCTGGGAAGGGGACATGATGCCACACAGGTCATAAGGGGAGGAGGCAGAATTTCGGCGTGTGGTTTTCTGACTAAAATGACCATGTGTGTCTTTATCTTGTGGTACTCTGATTTCTGGCTTCCCTGTTTGTCTTGACCCAATTTGTGTTTCAAAGTGTTTGGTTTTTTTTGTATTTGCTGTGCATCAGCATTAAGTTAGATAACAGAACAAAAATAAAACGTTCAGAGAGTAGAAACAGGCTGTTATCGTGCACACAAACACATATACACTGACAGCTTCTCCAGGGTAATTTAAGGAAGCTAAACATGGAAGCAAAAACCAAAAGCCTGCCTGCAAACGTCTGCCTTTTAGTTGATCATACTCTTTCCACCTTTCTCTGGAGGAGCAATAATGATATTGGACAGGGCCCAGACTATTTTGAAGAAGAAAAAGGTGATGTGTATAAAAATGTAGTCATGATAATTTCTCACAAAAAATGATACAGTTCATAATTGAGTTGTTGTGAAGTTTTAATGAAATAAAGCACATCCACAGGAAAAGTTACCCATATCTCTTCACTCATGTACAACTACGTCTTCACAAACGGCACACCCCTGTGAGCAGCACTCAAACCAAGGAGGAGAATGCTGTCTGTCCCTTAGGGCACCCTATTGCGCCTTCTTTCAGTCTCATCCTTACCGTAACACCAGAGACTTATTTTCCCTGCCTGTGAATTTCATATGCGTGGAATCATGCAGTCTATGGGCATACAATTCGTTCACTCAGCATTAAGTACTAATGAGATCTATACATTTGTTTTAGGTAGGTTATAGCTCAATATTCTTTGTTCCTTGAAGTGAATACTGCTTGCCCCAAGAAAAAGGAGAACAGCTAGTTGTTTTAGCTCAGACTCCACGTGTGTCAGAGAGCAGCTCTCTGTCGAGCTTTGAATGGCTGCTGTCTTCAGAATGAGATGGCTTTAGAGGAAGCTTTGGGTGGAACGGCATCTCCAACCTTCCACTTCATTTGTTAGGAAGCAAACTGTGTGCACTTTAGGATCTAATGCTGACATTTTAATATATATTATTAAATACATATGCTCCAAACACTGGAGAGATAGCTCTATTACACATATATTTTGCAATATCTAAGCCATTTAGTAAGCATGTGCTCATGTATACTAAACACACACACATATATTTAGGATACCCACCACACCACCTATCTTCAGTGACTGAGTGGGTTCTGAGTCGGCTCCCTTGGTTGCAGAGCTTGTAAATCTTTATGGAAGCAGACAGCTTTGAACTTCTTGCAAGGAGCCCATGGTGAGTGCTGACCACTGATCGTCTAATTAGCAGCTCCACGATCAGCTCGGTGCACCACGTGGGCTCTGTACTCTATCTGGAAAGACCAGTCATTTTATGAGTGATTTTTTCATATACATCTGTGCAGATAAGGTGAGGACATTCTTAGTGTAAGAAGAAATCTCTATCAGGGGATTCAAAAAGTTCATGGAAAAATGAAATGAAAAGATAATAGATTTTCTCCTTGGAAAATTTTCAAGCCCACTCATATATGCATTTTAATTCTCGCTCTCTGTGTACATACAAAATGATCAGTATAAAGTTGTTTTAGCAGATTTTTAAAGAGATAAGCAAGCTCCACACATTTGCTCATCTTTTCTTCTCATGCAGAGATAATAATCATAGTTAATGTCTCACAGCCTTTTACTATTTGATTCAAAAACCCCAAACCACACTTAGTGCCATCAAGTGAATGCTGACTTATGGCGACGCGATAGGACAGAACAGAACTAACTGCCCATGGGTTATTGTTTCTGAGACAGTAACTCTGCTTTAAAAAATCATTTTATTGGGGCTCATACAACTCTTATCATGATCAATACATACACCTATTGTATGTATTTGTACATTTGTTGCCATCATCATTCTCGAAACAGCCTCCTTCCACTTAGGCCCTTGGTATCAACTCCTCATATTTCTCCTCCCTCCTCTCAACCCCTCCCTCAACAACCTTTAATAATTTACAAATTATCATTATTTTGTCATATCATACACTTTGAAATGCGTCCTTTAACCCACTTCCCTATTGTCTGTACCCCCAGGAGGAGGTTATATGTAGGTCCCTGCAATTGGTTCACCCTTTCTGCTCTACCTTTCCTCCACCCTCCTTGTATCTCCACTCACCACTGGTCCTGAGGGATCATCTGTCCTCAATTCCCCAGGTTTCGTGCTCCTATCTATACGAGTGCACATCCCCTGGTCTAGCCAGATTTGTAAGGTAGAATTGGGACCATGTTCATGTGGGGGGTGGGCATTTAAGAATTAGAGGAAAGTTGCATATTTCCTTACTGCTACACTGTACCTTGACTGGTTCTTCTCCTCTCTGCAACCATTCTGTAAGGGGATGTTGCTTCACCTACCAATGGACTTAGGGTCCCTTTTCTCTATTTCCCCTCATTCATAATGACATAATTTTTAGTTCTTTGATGCTTGATATCTGAGTCCTTCGACACCTCATAGTTAACTTTAAGATCCCAGACGCTATATCTTTTGATAGCTGGACCCCATCAGCTTACTTCACCACATTTGCTTATGCACAGATTTGTCATCAATGATCATATCAGGAGGATGGACAAGCAATTTTATGATTTTTACTTCTTTGATGCCAGATAACTGATCCCTATGACACCTCATAGCTATACAGGCTGGTGTGCTTCTTCCATGTGGGCAGTGTTGCTTCTGAGGTAGATGGCTGCTTGTTTACTTTCAAGTCTTTAAGACCCCAGGTGCTATATCTTTTGATAGCTGGACACCATCAGCTTTCTTCACCATTTTTGCTAATGCACACATTTGCGATCATGTTGGGAAGGTGAGCATCATGGAATGCCAATTTAATTGAACAAAGTGTTCTTGCATTGAGGAAGTACTTGGGTGGAGGTCCATGCCCATCTTCTGTCTTAATACTAACCCTATAAGTGTATGCATGTAGATCTATTTCCCCATCATCATATATAAATATATTTACTCATGTACATGCCTGTATCTATACCTCTATAAATGCCCTTTATCTCCCAGTTCTTTCCTCTATTTCCTTTTACTTTCCTCTTGTCCCACTATCATGTTCAGCCTTCATTTGGGTTTCAGTAATTTCTCTCTTACTCTCTATCAATCCCTATCAGACCTCTCACACCCATCTGAGACCATAACTCTTTATGGAAGTCAAGAGGTTCATCTTTCTACCACAAAGAGGTTGGTGGGTTTGAACTGCTAGTCTTATGGTTAACAGCACAACACATAACCCACTAGGGTACCAGAGCTCTGTTTACTAGGTGATCTCATCATCTATTTATATGGTTAAACTAATGTACCAGGTTACTATTTACATGTACAATTATGCTATTGGAGCATTGCCATACCATAAGGGAAGGATTATGTAAAGGGTGGCATAGAGGCCACTAGTGGTTGTAGATCAGCAAAAGATGGAAGCTTCAAGGGCAAGTAGTCCAACAGAGGCCACACTGGAATGCTTCAATTCTAGCCCACTAGATTAACAGCTAGGAGATTAGTGATGACACATTTAGTAGGATAATTCAGTAAAACTCAGATGTCAAGGTCCTGAAGATGGGGAAGAGGCAAGAAAGGGAAGAGTCTGATATTTTTTGAAGAAGGAAGTGTGACTTATGTAAGACATATTGTAGTAGAACTTCCTTAAACAAAGCCCATGGAATTCTTAGTTGAGTTCTTGGGAATTTTTATTGAAATATAACACATGTGGAAAAAAGAGAAAGAAAGAAATCACAATCCCCTTTCTTTAACAACCCCTTCTGTTCTTTTACAACATTCCCATGTAATCAGCACGCAAATCAAGAGAATGCCATTAGCCTGCAAGAAGACATCCTGTCACCTTTTTTAGTCTCATCCTACTGCTGACATAGAGCTTTATTTTGCCTGATGCTTATGTGTGCGTAATGTGTATGCATGTGTTTATGTACAACTACATATGCTGCTACCGTTAAGTGCCACTAAGTCAGCTCTGACCCCTGGCTACCCTGCGTACAACAGAAGGCAACCTCGCACAGTCCTGTACCACCCTCACAATTGTTCCTTTGCCTGAGTCCATTGTGACAACCACTGTGTCTCCTCATCTTGTCGAGGACCTTGCTCTTACTTTCTTCATCAAACAGGCTGTCCTTCCCCAGGGACCCGTCTCTCCTGATCATATGGCCGAAGAATGTAAATTCCAGTCTTGCCATCTTTGGTGCTAAGAAGCACTTTGATCTTACTTCTTCCCATGCGTATTAGTCTATGGTACTTTCTATATTCTTTTTCCACATTACAATCAAGTACCTCAATTCTCCTTTAATCTTCTTTATTCAATGTTTAACTCCCATATGCACATGGGTCAGTGAGGAATACCATGGTTTGGGGCAGGCGTACCTTAGTCCTCAATGTAAGACCATGCCCTTGCACTTCAATACTCTAAAGAGGTTTTGTGCAGCAGATTTGCCCAATACAATAAAACTTTTATCTCCTCACTGCTGCTTCTGTGAGCAGTGACTGTGGATCCAAGTAAGAAAAAATCCTTGGCAAGTTCAACTTCTTTTCGATTTATCATGATGTTACCTATTGGTCCAGTTGTGAGGATTTTGGTCTTCACATTGACTTGTAATCCGTATCAAGGATACAATCCTTGATTTTTATTGGCAAGTGCTTTAAGTCATCCTCACTTTCAGCCAGAAAGCTGGTGTCATCTGCATACCCCACATTGTTAGTAAGCATTCCTCCAATCAGATGCCACACTCTTCTTCATATAATCCAATTTCTCTACTTGTTTGCTCAACATGTATGTTGAACAAGTATGGTGAGATGATTCAACCCTGACTCACACCCTTCCTGATTCTAAGCCATGCAATTTTTCCTTCTTCTGTTAACTCAGCTGCTTCTTGATCCAGTTACCAGTTTCAAATGGGCACAAATGCAGAGTTCCAGAATCCCCCTTCTTCTCAAGGTCATCCACAGTTTCTTATGGTCCATACAGTCGAAGGACTTTGTATAGTCAATGAAACACAAATCAATGTCTGTCTAGGGTTCTTTGCTTTGAGCCAAGATCCATCTGACATTAGCAATATCTTCTGCTTCACATACTCTTCTGAATCAGGTCTAAACTTCTGGTAGTTCCCTGTCAAAGCACTGCTGCAATTCTTGTTGGATGATCTTAAGTAAAATTTTACTTGTATATAATATCAACAATATCATTCTATAGCTTATGCATTTTGTTGGGTCACCTTTCTTTGAAATGGACACAAATATGAATCTCTTTCAGTCTGTAGGCCAAGTGACTGTCTTTCACATTTCCTGGCACAGATGGGTGAGTGCTTCCAGTGCTTCTTCAGCCTTCTGAAACATTTCAATGGGTAGTTCATGAATTCCTGGAGCCTTTTGTTTGTCTGATTCACTCAGTTCAGTTGAACTTCCTCTAGCAACAATAGTTCTTGCTCATGTGCTACCTCTGGAAATGGTGGAATGTTGACCAGTTCTTTTTGATACATTGTGTCTGTGCATTCTTTCCATCTTCCCTTGATGCTCCCTGCACCAATATTATGCCTATATAATCTTTTGTATGCATATTCCTATGTATATGAATATATACATATGCACATCTACCTAGCTGTCTATCTAGCTATCTATCCATATGAATATACACACATATACATATACATTTCTATCACTCTATTTGAATATACATAATATACATACACATTTCTCTCTATATGTATTTCTATCAGAGTGTTCACTAGGTTTTGTGACGTCTATTTATGACTGTGAAGAATTATGAGGAATATTTCCTTTCCTGTCTATTTTTTCCTCTCTTCTCTCTCCTCCCTTCTTCTCCTCATCCCCTTTATGACTTTGCTTGATTTCATGGGAAATAATTCTACAATGTTTAATTATTTTCCTCTTAGACACAGATCTTCATCTTTATTGTAATCCATATGGCATCAGCTATCCTGCACTTGCCACATTTTTGCACTACTCCTCTTATACACACCCCTTATCTCACTCCAGGGCTTTTTAAAAACCATGATTAGAGTAAGGTGAACTGTAAAAGTTATTTAAGACCAAGAGAGATGATAGACTTTGCTGGATTCAGGGTTGTGAGTGGAGTTTGATTTACAGTAGTTTCAAAATCAATGTTGGCTGAGTGTTAAGTGGGTTTGGATACTGTTACCTGACTGGACTTAAGAACAACAAACCCCTGTGGTTATTTATTCCTTTGATTTTCTACACTCCGGATGCTGATGAGAATTTGGCAGGATACCTCTGAAGAAATCTTTCCTTAGGGTTTGGAAGGAATATTGTTGACCCAGCTTTGAGGAAGCCAGATTCTCTATTTTGTTCCTGTAAAAGGGTTGATTCTGATTTGAAGTGACCAGATAGAGCCACTTAGAACTGGCCCCCTTGCGTCTGGACGACTGTGCCTTTTCATGGGAGCAGACTGCCCTATGCTTCTTTCCAGCATCAGTTGGTGGGTCTGAACATGCGACCTTTTGCCTAGGAGTGGAATATTTAACCACTGCCCTGCCAGGGATACTCTCAGAAGCAACTCAACGCACACACACATACACACACACGCAAACACACACAATGCTGCTGTCCAATAAGCCATGCCATCCATTCCATTCTCTACTCATCGAATTGTTCTGAGGGATTGATTTTGGGGAGTTTAAATTAGAGATCCAAAGGATAAAGGGTGGTCTTAGTGGGGACAGATCATGAACTATCAAAGGAACAAACAAGAGTTCTGTCCTGGCCCAGATGGATAAGTTCACCACTAACTTCTAAACCCTTATCAGTGGATGGTGGAGAAGGATAGGGATATAATGTCTTTTAATTTTTTGCATTTGTGTATATTTAGAAAGCTCTGTGCTCTCTTCCTAAGGCTGCTGGATTTCAATAGATGTAGAAACAACAAAAAAAATGCTAAACAGTAAATATTGCAATTTTCTTTAGGGATTTGACATTTTCAGGCCACTTTTAGGGAAGATTTAATAATGAAATGCTTTCAAAGCTAAAATATTTTTAAAAACTAAGATATAGGTTATTTTGAAAATTATAAAGAATAATGAATGCACTCTTGTCAAAATTATTGGAAGTATAAAGATACATTGATTTGGTAACCTTCTTGATATACATGTGCAACCTTAAATGTTAGTGCATGATTTTAAAGGGTCATTTTTTGCTAGCAGAAATTCAAAAGTCTTACCTTTAAAAAGAGGAAAGTGAATGATTAGTATAATAGACACCCATGGGCGCCCCCCCCCCAAATTACCACAATCTTGGTGCTTTAATGTCATAGACATACATTCTCCCAGAGCTCTGGAAGCCAGCATCTCAAATCAAGATGTTTTCAGGGTTCTGTTGCCTGCACCAACTCCAGGGGACATGTCTTTGGCAGCCTCCCCCAACTTGTATTTGCACCAGCTGTGACCAGGCACCTCATAATCTATAACTTCCTCCCACTCACTGGGTTGTCCACCCTTGCCTGGGATTTTCTTCTCCAGGTCTCATGCATTCATGTGCCTTTTATGAGGTCAATTATGAATGAATTGAGCACTGTGATGATCAGTGTTATGTGCCAATTTGGCTAGGCTATGATTCTCCATGGATGGGTAGACATTGGGCAGATTGCCTTCCCAAATATGCAATGTCATGTAATCGCTTCCATAACGAGATCTCAGTTGAGCACACAATCAGTTGAAAGTAGAGCTTCCTTGGGATGTGGGCTGCCCTTTTGTTAGGTTTCCGGAGTGGGTTGTACCTTCATTCTTTGCTTCGCAGGCTGAAAGAAGTCAGGCCGCAGTATGCTGTGTGATTCAAGTGAGTTTTAATGAAGGGCAGGACAAGTCTCAGGTTTTACAGTCCGAAAAGGATACACGCTATTTCTGGAAAGTATGCCAAGCTATGCAGAAGCCGCTGTGGGTTCACAACCGGGCACAGAAAGTCACGTGGAAAAGAGCACCCACACTTGTGGACCTGGGATGGAGGGATGGTATTAGGCCAGAAGGCCAAGAACCCCAGAGGCTAAGATGATGAGGATCCAGAGACTAGGAACATGTGAGCCAAGAGGCTGTGGGCCCCGAGTCAGCCCGAAGTGGATACCCACAAGGGGGGGTGGGATACCCTCACCTTTCACCTGCTGACCAAGGGCAGGGTAAAAGAGAGTGAGGCCCTCCCACAGCCCGGATATTTCAGACCTCTGGTTGGGGAGATAAGGTTGATGGTATTGGTTGACCACAGTGGCTGAGTTAGGCCCACCTGTGTGAGGTATCTAAGGCGAGTGTGTCCAAGATACTGGTTTTACTTGGGCCTGGGGGCTTGTGTCTCTGCATGCTCAGTTTGGGGTGTTTAACTTTTTCGAAATGTTAAAGAGCAAAATGGTACTTTGTATGAAGGTGCACCTGTCCCAAACCAGGGTGTTTTAATGTGCTTCCTAAATTCGTGAAGTTGGGACAATGAGTGAGAGAGTCTGGGCAAGAACCCATGTAGTTGAGTCATGGTGCTTGGGAAATAGACCATGGGCTGACTTCCAGAAGAAGGGATAATCTGTCTTGGAAGAAGAGCTAGGAAGCTTCCCAGAAAGAAGGATGATGAATCTTTAAGCTCGGGTCACATGCTATAAAGTGGGGTCAGTCCCCAGGAAAGGCAAAGAACGTAGGTGGCTTGTACAAAACACGTCGCTTTACCACATCAGCACTAGCAGGTCCCTTTCCTAACAGATATTTATTTAAAAGGTCATGTTACCCAAAGAGGACATCTCACACCAACACTGGAGCCCTCCTCCTAACTTTATTCACAACCTCCATAGCAGCCTTTTACAACATTCACGTTATTTCCTTTGTCTTTCTAAACCATGCCTGATTTACTCATGTAATCCTAGCTGATTAAAATGACCACGATCATAATAATGCTAGTAAACCTTTTGCATTTGGAAGTCGCTTTGCAGACTTCTCCAACAACAATCGCTCAAGTAATAATACCTAGCTAAATAAATTTGCAGGACCGATAGTAACCTTACTAGACTCCTCCCTTCTCATCAAACCTAGTCTCTGTAACTCACTATCTAAAATGTAATGCCCTCTTTTTTTGGGGGGGTGGGCATCACTGTTCTCTGATGGAAGCAGGAGGCCCAGCCTCACTCCTGGAGAGCTGCTTCTGGATTTGAACCGCCAAGCCAGTGGGCCACAGTCCCGCACTCAACCACTATGCCACCGGGGCTCAGCCCTAATGCACTCTTATATTCACTTAAATTTTCAAATTAGCATATTTATCTATAATTATACACTGGCTTTCCCCTTTCTCAAGCCTGCTAGTCCACACCTCCCTCTGCACCATTGATTCAATTGGGTTAGAAAAATCTTTACCCCAAAACATTGGCCCCCAAATAGGTTTCACATTTAAATGTCTAAACAAAAAGGTATAATTAAAGATCTGATACTTGGTAAAGGGGAGTATCCTTGACTAGGATGACGACCTTCAACAAGAGAGAGAGGCCACAGTGGTTGTTTTTATTAAGTCCCTGCAAGTTGGTTCTGACCTCCAGAGTCCCGATGCACATCAGAAGGTGGCACTCCCTTTTCACGGGCGTTCATCACAGTTGTTACGATGTGTGAGCCCATGAGGATAGCACGGTGTCACTCCATCTCCTTGAGGGGCTTCCTCGTTTTAGCTTCCCTTCTTCTTCCCCAAGCACCAAGTCCTTCTCCAGGGAATGGTCTCCCCTGATACCTTGTCCAAAAGTGCATAAATGTGCTAGGCCAGGTTGTCTAGAGAAGCAAGTCCAGAAACACTCACATAGGTAGAGGAAAGAGCTTTTTATCAACAGGTCATCGTCTATGAAAAGAAGGTATCAAAGCCAAGCCCACCTCAGATCCACACCATCCTCCCAGTATCGTCACTCTCACCACTGGTCCTAGAGGGATCATCTGTCCCAGATTCCCTATGTTTCAGGCTTCTATCTGAACCAGTGTACTTAATAGTGTCTTTTATAGTCACAATGGATTAAGAAAATAAACCACAATGCTACTTATCATGACACATTTTAAAGTGTTAAGTATATGAAAACTTAGTACTTAATTTTGCCTATTTTGACCAAATATCGCAGGAAACAGGTATGATAAGGAAACCCAATGTCTTAGAATAATAGTAGGTTGCTTCTATGATAAAATATTTTTTGTTTGTTTTTTGGCCATCACTGCCCTCTGGTGGTGGGATTAGGAGGCCCAGCCTTTGCTCCTGTGGAGCGGCTGCTGGAATTGAACCTCCATCCCAGTGGGCCGCAGTCCCGTGCACAACCACTACGCCACCAGGGCTCAGCCCCAAATATTTTTATGTAGAACATTATTAAACGTTTTCTAAGAAAAATGTTTTACAGCTTTGAATATCTTACTGAGTTAAAAATAAATAACATACAGCAAACACCTTAAAATTTTGCCACAGATTGTTCACATTCAAGAGCAAACTTGTAATCTTTTCTCCCTTAGCGTTTTCAGCATTTTGTCGTGAGCACATATATACACATACCCTTACTTTCTCTCTCCAATGACTCATTTTTCAGGCCGGAAACCACGTGAGGCATGGAGAGACTTGGGGGTAACAGGAACTCCGCAGTGGATTTTATATTTGTTTCAGTGCTGCCCCATAAACGAGGCCCATAGTGACAGTGGTGGGTAGGCTCCAGCACATCTCGGTTTTCATTAGTCCCATCTCTCAGGGCAGGACTGGGGAACATCACAACGTTTTCTTACCTTCAGATGTGTCCGCTGACCCACACGTCACTCAGTATTTATTGGTCGGTGTTTGATGACTCTAGTTCGGAAGCAGTGGAGTTTGCAAAGGATCTGCCCAGAGTTCTAATGATCACCCAGAGCAAAGATGAGAAGGGCACATATACATTGTGACTTGTGCAGTCGGTAGTCTAGGCTTTGGGGGTATTTTGGTCCTTCTTTGCATATTCTAATTTATATATAAATATAGCCAACAAGCATTATTATCGTGGATAGAGAACATTATTATCTTAAAAATGAAGAAAAAAAGCAACAACAAAACCAACCCTCCCAGTGACTTGACAGAAATACTGCTTGGAGTATATTGTGATCATCAACACAGTTGACTAAATTGTCAATGAATTAAAGTTTTGGGATGATGGATTAAACAGATTTGGCCAGGTGAAGGTATGTTTGAGTTTGTAATACATATATGTATACATAGGATTTACATATAGATCTGTATATGCTCAAACACATATACACTTATAAACTCACTGCAACATATTATTTAGCAGTATTCTCTAGAGCATCTCTGGTTAGTCAACTTGCATAATTTGGCTGTGTTATGAAGTGTGTGCAAGTACAATCTGAAAATAAGACTTTGAAACCTAGGGATATTTCTAAAATTTTAGGTTTTTTTTTTCTCATATGGGGATGTTTGCTATGTAATTCTTGATTATTTCCTCATGTTTTAAATCTCAATCTGAATATGATGGCTGGGTGTTCATATACTGTGGCAAATTGTATAATTTTACAATCACTAGTGAAAATGTAGATTACAGTTTGTTTTACATATTTTTGTGATAATGGTTTCAACACAGATGTTTCTTAAAACAAAACAAAAAGAGTAAACCCCAAACAAAAATGAAACAAAAGACCACCCTAGCAGTCCACCAAATCTCAGGGATATTACTATAAATGAATAGAGGCTACACTCGGCTTACCTTATCCACGTGACTGTTTTGCATTTTTCTGCAACAGAGGAAAACATCACTTTTAACCTGCATCGTCAAGAAAGAAGAAATACTTTTCAATTTCTCTTTTCTGACCACATTTTCTTTATTGTAAGCTGCCTACCTTGTCTTCTAAATTTCAGTTTTCAAAAGCAGGCAGTTTCATGTTTATAATCTGATCTTTGTTATAATTAATCTATGAAATCTAATGCATGTTTATTCTGAATCTTGATGAACACGAAGAGAATTCTGATAGTTCATGATAGACTATTTCAATGGAAACAGAAACATGTAACGATAACAAAAATTTATTTCAGTAGAGTACATAAAATACTATTAAACATTTACCCTTCAACCAAATATAATTAATTAAGCTAATTAATAAATATAATTTTCCTTTCTTGCATTATAGCTCTGGCTGAAATTTCAAGCACAGTCTAGAAAGTCTAGAAGGGAAGTGGTAATAAAGATCACTCTCAGTTGTTTTCCATTTCTAGGAAGAATGCTGTTAGTTTCTCTCCACTGACAGTAATGCTGGCCATTGATGTTGTGTATATGCCTTTTATCATGTAAAGGGATTTTCCTTTTCCTCCTATTTTGTGTTGAATGCTATTATTTTATATGGGTGTTTTATTTTTGTCAGATGATTTTGTGTGTGTGTCAAATGATATGATCATGTGGCTATTTTCCTTTCAATATTTATGTGATGGATTAAATACTTTGGTCATTTTCTATTGTTGAACTATTCTTGCATATCCAGTATGAATCCTTATTAGCCATGATGCATTATTTTTTTATCATTATTAAAGCCACTTAATATAGGGTTGGTTAGAAAAGTTGAGTACAGGTGTCTCAGAGTGTAGCTCTTTTTCTAATTAGTAGGTTTCACAATGCGTTTACCAACATGGCCATACTTGTATGCATCAACTTTGCACTGACTGAAAATAAGTTCTGGGTGTGATTTATACAAAAATATAAGATGCTTATTATTATGAAATTTCTTTACAGATAATGAAATGAAACTGACCGATCCTTAAAAAGATAAAACCACTAAAATGGAATCTATAATAGACAATCTTAATAGACATATAGCAGGCTGAAGTAATTACCAAGTGATGGCATATGACCTTATGAAGACATATAAATGTTCATATCAGCTTCACATATGACAACTTCAAACTAGAAACATCCAATATGTCCTTTAGCAGGTGAAAAGATAAACACATTATGGTATATCCATATACTAGCACACTGCTTAGCAATAAAAAGGGAAAATCTGAGGACACATTCCAAAACATGGATGAATCTTAATAACTATATTAAATGAAAGGCACTAAGGCCAAAGAGTATATGCAGTGTGATTTCATCTATATGAAACTCTAAAATTCTTAGTGACAGAAGGCAGAACCATTAGAAGGACACAGGAGGGAGAAGGGCAGGAGGATAGTGGGTGAGGATGGTTTGAGGAAGGTATTCATATATAACACCATACCATAGTCACATAGGTTCTGACTCAAAGTGGCACTGTTCAAACATACACTTGTAATCCACACAGCTTCACAGTGATGTTTTAATGTTCAAATGGAAGGGTTTTTCCCCCCACAAATAACTCTTTAGAGCTACACTACTGAGTAAAAGATGAGACAGTCTACTTCTGTGGAGATTTGCAGGAATAGGAGGCAGAATGACTTTTCTAGGGCATTCCTCCCTTCATTCAACTTGAATTATAATTGGTTTTTAATAGAAATAGTGTGGGATCCTTTCACAATAAAATTTAATCATTGAATCTGCAAACATTGACAGTCTCTGAACAATGTTCACATTTCTACAGAACGTATGAACCTTCTACAGATCATGGAGGCAGAGAAGGCTGGATGGGTGCGAAGGCGGGTCTAAGTGAAAAGTGAGAGCAGGTCTCCGGGGTTCCCCTTCCTGCAAAGTGCTGGCATTTCTTTTTGATTAATATGTAGCCACCAGGTTGTATCTCTGCAGCAGTCAGCATGACATGGAAAATAAGAGAATAGTTTATAAATAATCAACTTTTTGTAGGGGAACGGTGGTGGGGTAGGGAAGGTGAAAATGAGGAGCTCATGTCAGGGGCTCAAGTAGAATGAAAATGTTCTGAAAAAGGTGATGACAACATATGTACAGATGTGTTTGACAAAATGGATACATGTATGGATTGTGATAAGAGCTGTAAGAGCCCCCAATAAAATAAAATTTTAAAAGGAAATTTGTCTCTGTTGATCTGAAATCTGTCTCAGTCTCAATATCCATCCATCCATCCATCATGTAACCTACCATCCAGTCTGACAGGAATGCATAGGTCTACCCCCTGCTTTAATTTAATATCAAGAAAATATACTTCTGCATGCCTGCTGGGTCTAGGTACACATTTCTCATCTCAAACCCAAAACTCACTGCCTTCGAAGTAATGTTGACACATAACTGCATTATCTAATCACTGCTTGGAAGAACAACAGTGACATACATTGCAGAAGACAGAGGGAAGGAAATACTAACCAACAGGAAACCTGGACCTAAAGGATGTAGGGATGTTCTCTCAGGCTGCATTAAATTGTTGTGGTACTTGGTGATCAAAACAGGTAATTCTCAGGTTAAATTCACTAAGCTCTATTTGAAATGGATTTATGTGGGACAGACCCCCACTATTCCACCTTTTTCTTGAATGCTTTTGTGTAATTTTACCTAATCAATTATCTAACAGCAACAATAACACACATACACACGCATGCACACAAATCAAAGGAGTGAGGAGGAGGGCAAGTGTGAAGGAAAAAGGAAAAAAAATCCCTGCATTCTTCAGAACAATTATATATTTTCTATCTACATTCATATTATGAACATCAGATAATATCATGTGGTCTACTTTGTAAACAGCAGAATGATATGTAAAGTACAGCATAACTATTAAATCAGTCTGCTGATTTCGGTTAACAAAAATACACTTGTTAAGAATCCAAGCACTCTAATGACACAGGGCTTCTACTCCTATAATTTTTATACTAGTAATACTCTACCCTTGACTATTTTTATAATTCATAAATACTATTTGAAATAAGTACAGTCGATACATTGGATATAATTTTTGAACCATTCTCTTGAAGACTAAATGTGGCAATGTAAAACTATTGCAACAAATTGCTTATTGAGATAAATTTATGAGAAGAAAAACAAGGAAATAAAAGATATATATTTTTGATTTATGTCTCATTTTGATTTTAATATTTTTGACAACAGTTATGTTTCATAAAAATTGTAGCTGAATTTATTAAAAATCACATTAGGCCTATGATTTTAATGAAGTTGGTTTTAAATTATGGTTGTGTAAGGTACATAGAAAGAAAAGGTAGGTATCCCCTTACCTATTCCTGGAAATTACTGTGCATAAATAGACATACTTACACACTAAAGGACACAAGATCCTTTTAAAACTAGTATATTAAGATTTTCTGAGACAACAAAGGTTATTTCAAAAATAGTTGTTAAGACTTACAATTTAAATTTTTCTATATTTTCCTACACTTATATTTTTGATCATTAATCAAATATGTCAAATATCTAATGATTAATTATTATTATTTTCATAAGTGGCTCAGAGAACTCTGGAGTTACATGAAGGAACTATGCTCACAATACAAAAATGTAGTGTAAAAAATATAAGCAGTACTTTGACTTAGTTTTCATGGTAACATACTTAAATAATTAAAAATTCACAAATAGGTGAATTTAATTTGATAAGTGACTAATTTTGTTTACTCAACTTGCAACATTTGATAGTTGGGATTTTTATTCAAGCATTTGGTGAGACATTCCATTACATATGAACTTTTGGCAGTCATGTAATATATTTCTATTCCTAAAAGAATACCCAAGGGATATTTTGTTTGAACATACTACATTTTAATTAAGCAGATTTCCATGCAATTGTCTTGTGTATTTTATGTCAAATGTCAAATAAATAAATATCTTAATCTTTTCTCTGAAAGTAATTAAACAAACTACTGTACTCTTGCATTAAAATATCCTTGCTTCAACTAATCAGATTTATTGGATGGATATTGATAGAATATATTTCTCTCCTATATTTTTCATGCACTAACATATCATAGAAGATATTGGCCAAAGAAACAAAACAAAAAAAGAAAATATTGGCCAATTTTGGAGAAATTCAAATGACAATATTTCTGTTTATTTTTATACAGAAAAATTGCTTCCAATGTAAAACTTCTGGTAAAGCTTTATTTATTTTTTACTCTTATTAACCATTTTATTTCCAAATATTTTTTATAGATATTATGCACTTATTAAAAAATTTTTGCTCTATGTGTACAGTCTATTTTTATAATATCCAAACATATTTCAACAAACCTATGACATCTCTTGAAAGTAAGTTACCATTAGAAATAGATCAAGTTTGATTTAGTGCTGACTTTCAGATGGTTAAAATTTGAAACATTTATGTGGCTAAACAAATAAATAGTACATGAATGAATCGGAAATACCGGTAAATGACATCAAGTACACTTCATAAGATAGATGTACAAATGCATTTCAGTTCTTTTCTCATCAGTCTCCTCGATATTTTTAGACAGTCTTTATGTGACTACAATGACTTCAATATCAAACATTTTAAATGATGCTTGAAATATCAGTCACTTGACTTTGATGTCACACACAATTAAATCCAACCCATCTTCTCTCAGTTAATAACAGCAATCTCACCAAGTCTAGGGCCTAATTAATACCAGCTATTTGTCACAAAGAGGTGACACATGTATATCAGAAAGCTTGAAATATTGTTTTGTGCTGAAGTGTAGCCAGCCAGCGCTGCGACATAGGATGTGTCTTCGGTAGGATTGGTTCTGAAGATTTCAAAGGCCCCTGAGTTTAGGGGGCTCAAGCTGAGGTGCGACGGTGCATGGAAGGCGTGACTGATGTGACGGGTCCCTTCAGGCTGTTAAGTAGGAAGGTAATTAGAAAGAAACGCAGCTCACAGTGAAAGGTTGAGACTTGATAATTCACTTAGGTGATGGGCAGAATTAAGAATAAAGTCCCTATGGTAATTTGCTTAACCTGTAGTTTTTAAGCTCTGCAACAGAATACACAAGCATAAATTACTTTATTTATTTTTTTTTTTTGCAAAAGCATTCCTGCCTCTGATCTACTCAAAACTCTTTTGGTCTATAGACACAATGATAGGGGTCAAAAATACGGAACGTACACACTGAACATACAACATAGAATTCTGTAAAAAAAAAATCAGTGGAAAAATAGAGGATAGTTGTTGATCAGGTACTTATGAATTCATCCATACCAAGTGAAGGAATTCAGCTCATATGAGTTTTTATAAATTTCCTTTTAAAATATGACTAACCACATATGAATCAATGGTTCATTATATTTTTGCAGTTTCATTTTCTTCTGTTTAAGAAAGAATAAATTCTGTTGAGAGAATATGGAAAAAATAAGAAGCTGAAATATTGTGTGAAACAAACTTTCTCTCTTAGGAAACAGAGAAAGGCAGAACCTTAAAAAGTTGCTTACTTTAGATGTCATTCTCTTGGCTATGAAATTTTCTTCACTGTCCCGATTTATCCAGATTCCTTTCATGGATATTTCCCTTCCTTTTACTCTTTGGCTTAAAATATTATTTACCTTTAGATTTACTAGCCACTTAGTAATTTTTACTGGTATTCAATTCTTCCGGGAATCTCTGTGTGTGGGAGACCCCTCCTTAGAAAATGAGGGTCGAATTAGTTGTCGCGCAGCAGAAGAATGTGTATTTGCAAATGGAGAGGGTTTCAGAGAGTGAAAGGGGCACCGGTGCTCAGTGGGCTGCACGCTGACCTGTGATTTGCAAGGCCAGTGGTTCGATTGCATCAGTTGCTCTGAGGGAGAAAGGTGACACTTTCTATTTCCACAAAGATATAGAGTCTGGGAAACCCGAAGTGGCAGTTCTCCTCTGTCCAGTAGGGTTGCTGTGAGTTGGAATCTGCTCGATGGTGATGAGTTTGTTTTTTGACATTTAAGAGAATGAAGAGATGTCACTTCCCTCAGTGACTGAAGATGCTCAATAGCTACTTATCCAAGACAGGCCTCTGAAGGTAAGCAGTGCCGGTGGACCAGCAACCCCACCAGGCCATGCCCTTTCCTTCTTCTTGGGTCACTCAACTTACTAAGAGGACCCATCCCCTCCTTTCTTATGATCATGATTGTTTATGTTGCAGTTTAAAGATTGTGTCATCAGCTATGAACACAGGGCAACAGAAAGAAAATTAATCACACATGTTAGATTTATTATATGCTAAATAAAGGGAACCATTTTGATTTCCCACATGTTTCATCAAAATATAATACTCCGCCTTTCCA
Source organism: Nesogale talazaci (assembly GCA_004026705.1). NCBI lineage: Eukaryota > Metazoa > Chordata > Mammalia > Afrosoricida > Tenrecidae > Nesogale > Nesogale talazaci. Next base: position 82,587 of record PVJH01003182.1, read on the forward strand.
ATTTAGAATATTTATTTCTTAATATATATTCATACAAATTATCTCATCTTCTAAATAAATATGTATATGTGGTTATGCATGGCAGTTGTATCTGAGGGGATTTGGTTGGTGAAAGGACCCAATATGGACTTCTTTGACAGATTTGGGGGGTGACTTGAAGCCCCAGAGCAGTCTCATGAAGAAGGATGACACATCCTCTCATTTATTAGATGCTTAGACACATGGATGCTGCAACAGCTTTCATCTATAGCCTCCCCCTTAGCCATCACAATGTCATTTTCAGGAGCAGATGAAGCTGCAACCATGTACCCATTCAAAATTGTATCCCTAAACCAGACTGACACTAAGACTTGATGATTTTGGTTACATTGGAGGCGGTTAGAGTGCAGTTTTCCACAAGCAGTTTTCAGGCAGCCTAGGCTGTGATGATAGATTGCTGAAGGAAATGATCCAGTAGTAAAACAGTGAGGGAATTCCTTCCTGAAGTAGCTGTACATTTTTGCTTTTGTCCCTTTTTCTACAACATGAAAATCTTTATGGGATTGAGATACGATAGAAAGAAAGGAAGCAAAAATGCACACCAATTAGCCCACCAACAAACCAAACATCCAACCAATCAATCATCCAAATGACCAACCAACCAACTAACTGACCAACCAGTCAAACATACAACCAACAAAGCAGCCAACCGATCAATCAACCAACCAAATAAATGGATTAAGCATTGTGTTAGTCCGGGTTGGCTAGAAAAACAAATTCAGGGAGACTTACATATGTATAAGAAAGAACTTTGCATAAAGAGAAATTGTTCATTAGGAAAACATTCCAGCCAAGTTCAATATTAATACATATATCCAGTACCAGTCTGTAAATTTCTCTTCAGACTCATGCAACACATGCAATGATGCTGGATGAAGGAAGATCCAGGGCAGTGGGTGGAAAGTCTTTTGGATCCAGTGGTGGTGGAAGCATCTCAGCGCTGGTGTGGGTCTCTCTGTGGTTCCTTCAGCTCCAAGGCTCTGGCTGTCATCAGTATTGCTCCATGTGGCTTGTCAGCAGGAATGTCTCACAGGAAGTCAGTGTGTGTCCCCCCTTCAGGGAGGTATTTGTCTCCTAGTGCCTCCAAATGAGGTCAACAAGCTGTGGTCTGATTTACAGGCTAAACTCCACCCCTTCACTCTTAATAGTCTCAAGTTGACAACAGATCAATGTAATCATGACAAGCATCTACTCTGTTTAAAATCTGGAGCCCTGGTGGTGAAGCAGGTTATTTACTAGGTTGCAAACTAGAAGGTCAGCAGTTAGAAGCCACCAGCTTCTCTGAGGGAGGAAGATGAAGCTTCCTACTTTTGTAAGAGTTTCAGTCTCCAAAAGCAACAAGGACAGTTATCTTCTGTCTTATAGGGTCACGATCAGTTGGAACTGACTTCAGGGCCGTAAGGTTTCTTGGGGGTGGGGGGAAGTGAAATAAAGTATCATTGAATAAAATAAAGCCAGTTTGAACTGAAAATTTATCTTCTCCTTTTCTTACAATTACTCCCATTTCCTTGGTGTGGAGCATTTTACAATATCATCTATTCAGTTGAAGGAAGAATTGCGGTGATTTTCTCATTTTAAAGAAGTTATTTCTTAATAGTGGACCCTCAAGACTTTGGGGAGCGAAATCTTTGAAAAAAAAAAGATGGATGGTTAGAAAGAGGTATAAGTGTAGCTTGATTTTAAGGAACTAAGGGTTGATATTCAGTGAAATAACAAGCCTTGGTGGCACTATGAATTAAACTGATATCCAGAAAACCATTGGATAAAACCCACCAGTGTTCTGTAGGAGAAAGGGAAGGCTTCTGATTCCTGTAAATTTTTAGTTTAAGAACCCTTGTATTGAGTTGCTATCAGCTGGAATGTACTGGATGGCAGTGAGTATACAATGCAATCGGGAATCTCTGAATAGCATAGATAGATAAGTATCCAACTTCTGACCAGAAAGTTAGCAATGTGAACTCACCCAGAGGCTCCTTTGAGGACCTCTGACTATCTGTTTCCAAAAGGTTGCGGCCTTGAAAATCCTAGGGAGAAATTCCACTCTGCACAGATATGGTGACCATGAGTTAAAGGCTGACTGGACTGCAACCAATAGCAATTGGCATCCCATAAAAGTCACTTATTTTTCTTACTGAATATGTTGACATTTGATCACCATTTAATTTGAAGTAGATATTATTTCCTTCTTTATCCAGTATTCAAATAAATATGTGAAATTCTAACAAAAGCTTGACAGTTTTCAGTTGAGCTTCCAGACTAGGACAGACAAACAGAAGACAGGCCTAACTTCCACAAATTAGACAATAGACTCTCATGAATTGCAAGAGAATATTGTTTCATGGAGGAAAGGAGGGTCCTACTTTGAGTATCATTACACAGAACTGCAAGAATGGATTCAATGATCTACATGAAGAGGTATAGGGTTGGGTATGAACACTGTCTCGCTTAGCATAAGGTTGTCATGAGTAGGAGCTGACAGATGGGAACTAACAACACAACACATTGTTATCTTGTTTTCCTATCTCTCTGTGGTTGGCCTTCCAGGCTAAATTTGTGCACATCAGCAGGATGGCTGTCAGAGCATAGTTTGGAGTCTCTCAATTTTCTGATTTAATACTTTCAAGGCGATATACAATAATTCTCATGACTTATAGATGGAACCTGAAATCCTTTTGGACTTTGTCATTACGTCAGCTTCTTTAAATTGTGGTTGTTTATAGAACACTGCTCAGAAAATGCAGGAATGTGCAATGTTTGCTAATTGGTTTTATGAGCCTACATGGGGTTTAGCAACATACATCATTTTTGTTCTTTTGCGTGCTGAATATACAAAATTCATCTAGGCCCTGGTGATCGACTTCTTTTCGTGTGTAGTTGATTGACTCAGTGTGTGAGGCCTGCGTTCACATGATGAGAGCAGACGCTTACCCAGATCAGCTGCTTAGCTACGGGGACATTCTTTGAAGCCACTTGTACTAAAACATACGAAGACTTTTAGTTTGCAATTAAAACTGGGTAACAAACTTTGACTGATGTACTTCTCAAGATCGTTGTAATTTTATCTGTACTTCAATTAAAATTTCACAGGTGGCACTTCCATTTCACATCATATTTCCAAAAAGGATGCCACATGACATGAAGGTTTATTAAGTCTATTTGCTTCTTAGGAAAGACATTTGTTGTGTGCTGTGAAGTCCAAGTCACACTGTATATAATATGATATGATATGATATGATATGATATGTAATAGTCCCATAATACTTCTAAAGTTCTCATCTTTATGGGAGCAGATTGTCACAACTTTATCCCACAGAGAAGCTGGTAGGTTTAAACTTTTTGGTTAGTTGCTGACTATTTTAGCCACTGTACCACCAGTGTTCCTAAGAAATATTGCAATATTTATCTACTGTATATTATATATGTGATACACTGTAGTTTGTTATTATTAGCAAATAAAATATAAGTATGCCCTAAAGGTACTTAATTGATTTCTGTTGGCTTTATTAAATGCGTATAATGAAACTTTTTCAAGATTTTACTGCTAAATCTTCAATTTGCTGGTTGAAGACCAACCATGTCTGTCTATACACTAGAAAATGATTTCTAAAAACTTAAACTCTATTCAAATATAATTTACTATTTGGTACACTAAGCAATATTGAGTTTAAGGACTAGGCTAATGTCATTACTTCATTTTGAGGCTAAATATTTTGACGACACGTTATAAAAAATATTGAAGCATCCATTAGAAGGGGTTGCCATGAGAAAAAAACTGGTGATGGTAATAAAGAGATAAAGCATATTACAGACAGACTAACTAGAAAGCACAATCAAAACCAGAGGAGAGCAAAAAAAAAAAAACAAAAAACCAGAGGAGAGCATTAGGATCACATTGCCAGGTCAAAGTTAGGCACACTACAGAGCAAAGTCAGACTGGTAAAGGAAGGTCAGGAACCCTGGAGATGAGAGTCAGGAGGGCAAGAGGAAGCACCACGATTCAAGCACAAAGTCTGGGACAAGGTGAGGTAAGGGGGGGATCCCCCACTGGGAGGGGCTGCCTGAGCTTCTCTAACATCTGGTGCCCCTGCTCACTTCAGTTCCTTCTGACCCTGGCTCATAGGTTAACATATGCACACCCAGTGTGCTTATTTCCTGCAAAGTCCTATAATTTAATTTCAATATAAATTTGGACAATATCAAAGTCAACCACGAACCCTGTTTTTTAGTAGCCCTTTGTGTATTCTTTTTACTGATGAAGCATCAAGGATAATAAACCCAACATAATATCTTCTAGAAAAAATACACCCAGAAATAAATGCAAGCATCTTAATATCTGATAGTTTTTCCAGCAGGCATAGATGTTCACATTGAGATGTTAGTGCCTTTTGGAAAGGCTGGCCATTAGCAAAGATGGCTAATTTTAGTTAAACCAACATCTAGCCTTGATTGGACTTATCCTGCCAGAGTGGTGTCTATAAGGTTTTAATAAGGAAATGAAGATCATGTCTTGTTGGAGTCTTAAGGGACCCATAGGCATATTTTTCCCATGACCCCAAATCTCCATTCACAAATTTCCCTTTCCTTGTGGAGGTTAAAATATATATTAGCATTTGTTTCTATAGTTTTAAAACAATATATTGTTATATTTCAGGTTACTTACACACAGTACAACTACTTAAATTTAATTGATATATGACAAGGCTCTCACATAGGTATGAAGTCTGTTGTGTTTTTGTATCATGGAAGCCAACAGAAGGTATAAAATGCATGGAGAGAAGAACTTCATTTGAGAAACTTCCAAAAGCATTTTGTTCTGTATTTTTTTAGATTTTAATAGAGTTTCAAAAACTCTTTTTATAATCAAATGCTCCAACATGAAAGCCTCATATGTAATCCAAATTACTTTCTAAGAAGTTATTGGAGGGTTCTTCATAGATATGTAAACCTAGCCAGGTGATAAACTAAAGCATTGAAGTAATAAAAGTGACAATGCCCCTCTACAAGGCTGAGAACCTATAAAACAAGTAAATAATCTTTGTGATGCTTACTAAATTTGTCTTGATTTCTCTAATAAGAAAGGCTTTTGTTTGGAATAAAAGTGAAGGGTTGCTTTGTTAAATATTAAATTCTAGGAGATTAAAAATATAATTTCCTTTACTTCTCCTGATATTTCTTTTATCTTATTGCATGGCATTCTTGGAAATCACTATTGTATTGTTTATTTTTTAAATTAAAATGCTGTAACAACTGCAGTGGTTTTTGCATTGTATGAATATTTTATTGCATGATGAAAAAGAATGATTGTACAAGCCTTCAAATGCTCAATTTTTCATTTAAATATTTTACAAGGAAAATTCTACTGAGATATATCTTCTTTTCATGGGTGCCCTGGTGGGCCTCACAGAAGGGAGATGCAATACATATATAGTTTTACAATCTGGTGCATTTAAATCTCATAAAAGCGGAGGGACAGAGGAGGCTTTCTGTTTTAAATGATGCTCTCGTATCTTACATGTCAGGTGGCTACCACACCTGGATTGTAAGGCCCCGTCCCTTTTATGCAGGTGAAACATGACTGACCTGCTCTCTTTGTGTAGGATACATGGCCCTCTGCTGGATAGCAGAATGTTGTTTATGCTCTCAGGAGGGTGTGCTTCCCCACACTGGTAATGTTAGACGCTTCTGTACAAAACAGAAGCACATTCACCTCTCAGATGAGGCAGCCATGAGTGTGCCACTTTTATAACCAAGCAACTTTCAGGATCACTGTCCCAGGAATTTGGAAAAACTGAAAGTTGACATGGATAAATTGTATAATCCAATGAGATCTTCAATTGTTCTTTACTTACTAATTACAAAAACTTACGCATTTTATCATGCTGTTTTGATTCACATATCACTAGTATTAGTGAGAAAGGGGCCAAACAAAGCAAACACAATCTCAGGCCTATCGTCACTGGATGGAGTACAATTCCCTGTCATTATATTTACGTGTGCTCTAGACAAGTTTGAAAGACTTCCAATGAACTATTCATTTTTGAGTGATAAAATAACCGAGTGTGTCTTAAATCTCAATGATACCTTCCTATGTAATTCCTTTAATGTATAATTGCAAGTATACAATGTTCCTTGTCATAATTTTCAGGATTAAAATAAATGTTACTTTTAAAATATAGGTATTACCCTTGACTGCATTCAAATCCATCATGACTCTATAGAACAGAAGAGAACTGCCCTCATAGTGACTAAGACTGAAAATCTTTGAAGGAGCAGAAAGCCTCCACTTTCTCGCTCAGAGTGATTGATGACCTTGGGCTAGCAGCCTGATTCATAAGCCATTGTACCACCAGGGTCTTTAGAGGTTTTGAGAGGTGAAAGTTGGGTAAGGGCAGAGAACAGGGAAGAAGGTTAAAAAATAGCAAACTGTTGGATTATATCTGAATATATTACTGGAAAAGTGTCTTCCGCCTTTTGGCTTTCCGACTCTTTTGTTCTATAAAAAATTTGTCATCATGAAATCTTAGGAAAAATGATTTGATGTTTGAAGCCCAGTGTGAGAGGAGAAGATGAGTGGAAAACAGTGTTTGTAATCACTGACTTACATGTCTGGCAAATGCTTAACTTGTATTCTTTATGATACTGTGAATTTCCAGAGATCTAGTTAATTTTTCAAATTTCAGTCAAGATATTAAGTCAAATAAAGTGATTGTGAACATAAATTCTGAAACCACTCCTGTTTTCAAGTTAAGTTACATTTCTTAACAGTAGTTGGTGAACATGGGTTAATCATTTAATGGCTTTTCTTTCTTCATTTCTAAAAGGGCATGATAAAAATAATTTTATTTATCTCATATGGTCTTTGGGTCAAATCAACTAAATTAATAAGAGCCTCATCTGCATAAGCACACTCACATACAAATGGACAAATCCAGAAGCCCTGGCAATGCAGCTGTCAAGCGTTGTAAGGTCAGCAGTTCTAAACCGCCACTCTGTGGGAGAAAGAGGAGAACTTCTGCCTCTGTAAAGATTTACAACCTTAAGGACCCAACAAGGGTAGTTCTACCTGTCCCTTCGGGTCAACATGTGAAAGAATAGACTAGATAGCAGTGAGTTTGTACACACACACACACACACATTCCTTATATACTACCTAAGGAGCCCTGGTGGCATAGTCATTAGCTGTTAGCTGCAAGGTCAGGAGTTTCAAATCACCAGCTCCACTGTGGTTAGAAGGACAAGGTTAGTTTCAGAAACTCAAAGAGACAGTTCTGCCCTGTCTTCTGTGGTTGCTAGGGGCACTGACTCAGTGGCAGGGAGTATGAACCAGAGTGTGAGCATCCCACCCATCACTTATGCTTTACCACACTTGATCTTAGCCAAAAGGCCGAGAAGCAATAACACCCACCACATTTTTGTTGTTGTTGTTTGTTTGTTTTTACCCATCACTTTTAAACAGTGTGTACATCAACTATTTTTATCCAATAGCTACACATATTATATATTCAAATATTATATGTATATATATAAATGTTACATATACACATATATGTTTCTTCCCAGAGAATATGTACCATAAACATTTGCAAAGAATGGACACTTTTCAAAAGTGTCAGATCATATCACTTACATGAATTGACTTGGAATGAATTCTAATCTTTCTAAATTATGGCTTCTTTTTTAATTTTTAATTATTTTTTCTAAATTATGACTTCTTAAGCAAACATCCCTCCTTAGCGCTCTCTCCCCCCCCCTTACTATGACAGTTTTCTCTTGTGTATTTTTTTTATTCATGTTGCAGACAGGGCATCCCCAACCCAGCTTCTGCCATGTGTGAGCCTACTATATCAGATTTCCACTGATAGTTTCTAAGTTTCATGGTCTCTCACTTTGCTTTTGGTATTACCCAAAACAATTTAGCAATTAGTTCTAGGGCATGCAAGTAGGATTGTCCTTTTCTCTTATTTACTGACAATGTGGAGTTTATAAATTGAAAAGTCACCATCTACCATCCAAAGATATACTTATTATGTCTGTATTTACATCATACTAATTCAATTGGGCAAAATAGATACAGACACAGGAAAGATGCATTAGGTAAAATTTACAGTAGCTTTAACATAGAAACATATGAGCTGCATATAGCTTTTCCTCTCCCAAGAAATAAACTCTTAAAAGAATGTTTGAAAACCCTAAAAAGAAAAGTAGACAACTAGCTGATATTGTAACAAGCATTTCTTATAATCATTTTCTTAAATTCTCACTGCTAGATAGAGCTAACTTCTTGTGTCATGTTTCCCTAAATCAGTTCCAATTCATAGTGATCCAAGTTACACCAGAAGGAAACATTGACCCTGTGCCACTCTCTCATTGGTTGTTATGTGTGAGGTCACCATTCCAGTCTATCTCATTGACTTTCTCCCTGATTGTCCAACATTGGTATGCATCTGAGGGTAACCAAAAATATCCGGGCTTGGGTCAGGCACCTTTTCATTCTCAAAGAGATCTTTGCTTTCTATCACTTTAGAGAAATCTTTTGTGTTAGACTTATGCAACATAATACAACCTTTACTTTCTTGGCCCCCAAGTCTATGTATGTTGACTGTATGACCAAGTCAAACAATATCCCGGTCCATTCCAAATGCTTCCTGGTTTTACAGATTGTTCCTTATTTGGCAAGACCCAAACCCAACCTCCAAACTCAAACTGAAACCACTGCCATCGAGCAGATTCTGATTTAGACCAGCTGTACAGGATAGTGTAAAACTGTTCCTCAGGGTTTCTGAGACTCCCATCAGTAGGAGAGCAGACAGCTGCTTCTCTCTCCCATGGAGACTGGTGGGCATTATCAGCCCAGTCACCCATCCCACAGAACAACCAGAACTCTTTCTTTGGTCCAGTGATGAGGAATTTTTTCATTTATGTTGATGTGTAATCCACACAAAACCGGTAGTCCTTGATCTTCATTGACAAATGCCTCTTTCCCTCTTCACTTTCAGCACGCACATTTGTGTAATCTATATTACAGATTGTTAATAGATTTACCTCATCTTCATGCCACGGTTTCTTGAAATAATTTAGTCACTCAGTACATTTGCTCAGTGTAAAGATGGAGTAATTATGGTGAAAACACACAATTCCAATATACACCTTTTTGATATTATAGAATGAAGTGTTTCCTTATTTTGTTAGAAAGACTGCCTTCTTGTTTATGTCCTGGTTCTGTATGAACAAAATGAAGTGTGCTGGAATTCCCATTCTTCTCAAGACTATCCATAGTATACTGTGAACCACAGTGTTGAGTGGCTTTGAATAGCCAATAAAACTACAGGTAAACATCTTTCTGATATTCTCTTCCTTCACCTAAGTAGCTCAAATCTTTCAAATTATGTGAGTGTCTCCAATATTGCATCCCATTTCTTGAAGCATCTCAGTTGTTCTTACCACAATTTTTGGAGTTTGTTCTTGGTCAACATATCTGATGCAGCTTGAACTTTCTTCAATATTATTGGTTCTTGACCATATCCTGCTTCCTGAAACGGTTGCATGATGGCTAGTTCTTTTTTGATACAGTGACTCTACGTATTCCTTTCAACTTCTTTTGATGCTTCCTACATCGTTCAAAATTCTGTCACACGATTCTTCAGTATTGTATCTTGAGGCTTAATTTTTTTTCTTATAGCTCTTTAGTTTGATGAAGGCGAGATCTGTCCTTACTTTTTGGTTTTTTAACTCCAGACTTTTGCAAGTCTAACTAAACTTTCACTGCTATCAAGTCAATTCCAACTCATAGCATTCCTATTGGACATGTGGATGTGTGAGTGTTCAGGAGTAGAAAGCCTCATCTTTCTCTCAAAAAGCAGAGTTCTTTTTATTATAATGTTTTTTTGGTGGCATTTAGTACAAGTTAATAAATATTGGTACTCAAAGAGAGCTGTTATTTATTTATCGGTCCATAGGGGACTGAGTGAAATAGAGCCAACTGCCAGAACGATAAACTGAAGTCAATCCTGCTTCTTGGGAAATGAAGCCATAGCTAGTGGATAGATGGTGAATGCCGTTGCACCGACTGTAACAACCATGGTGGCTCTATACAGGAGGCCATCAGCCGCTCCACCCTTTAGATGCCCTGGAACCCCATTATTTTCTTGAAATAGCCTCTGCTGCTCTGAAACTTTATTTTCCAACTGTCTGCATGAAGCAGTATGCCTGGTCCTTTGGGCTCGTAGATTCTGTAGTATTGTGGTCCTGATACCTGGGACCAATTGCAGCAATTGAGTTTCGAGGAGGCAGTAATTCCTCCATTGTATTTCGGGGACCTCCAGCTTGAGAGCCCCTTTCTTTGCCTTCTGAGAACCCTACCAGGAATGGCAATGATAGAGCAGGTGATGTGGGCCTGACGGAATTCAGGCGGGAATGAGCCAGAGGGACAAGGGCACAGGGGTGAGAACAGAGCCAACCGGAGCCTCTCTAATGCCTCTGACTTAGGAAAACAATCGTTTGACATCCAATTTCTTCTCACTGCTGGAGGACTGGGATTACTCAAAACATGGGTGCAACTTGTGGGACCATGGCGGCACCACCATCGTTTTAGAGCCATCGAGTCAGCGCTGACTGGAAGTGATTTATATGACAAGGTAGAACTGTCCCTGTGGGTTTCCAAGACTGTGAGTCTTTAGGAGAGTACAGAGTCTTCTTCCTCCCTACATGGGCGGGTGGTTTCGAACTGATGACCTTGAGGATGGACACTCAATGCATAACCAGGCCAACAGGGCTCCTGGAACTCTCATAGTGCAGAGAACATGCGAGGTTTTGTTTGTATGTGTTTTGATTTGCTCTGAAAATGGATAGTCAGGTACAAGTCCCTGCCCTCCCTGACAGACCTTTCTTGTTCATCAGCTTAGAGCTATGATGGTGCTGTACGAGATGAATTGGTGTAGGTATGAAAGACACAAATACAGCCTGGGAGAGCCACCACCATGGAGCTGACAGTCTAGATCATGGCAGATAAAATCAATGTTGAGTAGATTTTTAAAACGTGGTGCCAGCCCTTCCACACAGTGTCCTCTAGCCAGGCCAAGATCTTCTTTGCAACAATGGCTGCAACTCCTGATCATTTTTCTTTGGAGGACTTCGATTTTTAAAATTTGAAATGCTCCTTTCCCTGGGTGATAATCTGGAAGCTTTTTCACACCATACCCTTTTTTCTCCCCTCTTTCTCCCCATTCTATTTCACAGGAGTGGAACATCAGGGCCCCTTCCTGCTGGGGGTCTCCAGGAGGCAGGAGGGCTGCCCATCCTCATTATCATGGTGCTCTGAGCTGGGGCAGAGGCTGAGTGTGCACTTCTATGGAGAACGGAACATCAGGTGGAAGAACAGCTTCATGTCGCTGCTGCGCGGCTCCTCACCTGTGAGGAGACACACTGAGTTTTATTTTTCTGTTGTTCCCTGGCAACATGTCTGTGGGGTATCGAAATCACATGGCAGGCTCCCCATTTGTAATGCAAATGATGCTTTCCAGTCTGTGTTGCTGCTGTCCTCTTTATATGGGTTGTTCCCCTATCACAGGTTGCTACTTTCAAAACAGACCTGGGCTTTCAGGTGTGAATGCTTCCAAGGCTCAGGCACAAATCCACGGATTCCCACTGTCCCTTCTTGGGGACTTCTGTGGATGTTTGACATGTCAGTGGTCTTAGCTTGGGTCAGCCTGCATGGTCATCTTGGGCTTTGGTATTTGTAAGAAGCAGAAAGCCTTTTCATTTCTGGTGGTTTCAGAAAACAGAGTGATAGTGATGTGATGGCTGTTGGGTTGCCGCAGGTACACTGGCTGCTCTGAGTTAGAGTTGACTTAATGACACTGGGGTTGCTTTTGTTTTCTTTTGCTCTAACATAAAATAAATATGTGGGACTACGGTTTTGTCTGTGGACAATGCTCACTGACATTGAGCATTGAGATGAATACTTGATGGTGGCTTCTCTTTTACATTCTTTTTGATCTAATATTATGTGACCATGTGATATCTCTGTCTGATACCGTGCTAGATACCAGCATTCCTAAGAAGGACAGGTCTTTACCCTTAAGGAAGTAACCCTGGTGGTACAGTGGCTTACAGGTTGGGTGGCTACTGCAGTGGTTCGAATCCATCAGCTGTTCCAAGGGACAAAGACAAGGCTTTCTGTTCTCACAATGATCAATCTCAGCAACCCACAGAGCCGTTCTGCACTGTCTTGTAGGATCGCTGTGAGTCAGCATGGATTTGACCCCAGTATGCTTGAGGAGTTCCATCTTCAAAGAAGAGTCGCTGGTAGTGCAAAGGGTTAAAACGTGGGCCTGCCCCTGAAAGGCTGCCTCCTCCAACCTGCTCAGAGGCTTCTTTGCAGAAGGTGTGGTGATCCATGTTCACAGCACCAGATCCGATGTCGACCCCTTGACAATCCTGACATGGATGCACCAGGATTGGGCTTAATAGTAGCTGCTGTGAACCAAAGTACTGTGATGACACGCACTGTCCTGGGCCGAGAGGTAGAGAACTGAAGGTGGCCAGATGGGTGTTCAGGGAGGACAACGCTAAGAAGACAGTGTTAGAACAGGGGAGAGAGCAGAAGCTAGGGATTAAGGAAACAGCCTCCGGTGCAGATGGTTCCACAGTGTCCCATTTTATCAGGACTCCAGACACATTGTGTGGCAAAGACCTTAGAACAATTTGTGTCATTTCTCTGGACTCTGGTTTCCTCATGTTCTGGAGGTGGGAGGGTGTTGAAAGGAGGAGTGTGATGACAGATGTCAAGTGTGGTTCTGGCACAGACGCTTGCTGTCCAGGCCAGCTGTGACAGGTCTACCATACCTGCGGATCGTGCGTTCGTCTGAATAACTAGGAAGAGGCTTTCCATCCTCACATCTTCAGTGCCTTGCATAGTATCTGCTATATCTCTTCTAATTTTATCCGTTTTTGTATAAGCAGTCGGTCTACACGTACAGAGATAATGCCTTCACACCTGCTATACCGGCTAAAGTGCTGCTCATTGTATACAGTCAACTCCCTGTGGGGAGAAAGAGCCACAAGAGAGGGACCCTGGAGTACAGTGCTGGCTACTTTCTGTAGCCAGATGTAGAAACAGGAACCCACGGCCTTTCCGAATCATAGGGACCATGACCATGTGTCCCAAGACACTAAATCTCTAGGTGGAACAAGCTACCTCATCACTGTCCTAGAGGCTAAGACCTAGAGGTGTCAAAGTAAAAGAACAGAAACTGAGGAAACGCAAGCACCCAGAGTGAGAAGATGGAGGATCGCAGTTTGCTTTGGCATGTGGCAAAGAATTGAGCTGTGTCTTTTCTTTATTAATACTAAAAATTGGGCATACACGAATAGCTGCATTTACTCAGATTTAAAAAAATTTGATAGGCAATGTTCTTGGAACATGATCTATAAGACCAGTTTCAGTAAATGTAATTTACAAAGCAACATATAGACACCAAAACAAACTCCAGGCTAAACATTCTTTATCGAAGACATGCCCTTGTTCATCTGTCAATATGCACCTGTGTGCAGATTATCATATTACCCTTGAATGTGTATCCTTGAAGTTCTGACTTGTATTCAAGTTCTTTCTTGCTACTTCAAGGCTAGTGGGTTTGGACACAGACCTTGCTGTTGGTAGCCCACCTAGGACCTACAAGGCTGCCAGGCCTTCTTCATGGAAAAGAGAGGCTCTGAATGAGTTTGTAATAGTCTGAATTATTTCTGTTACTCTTCTAATACTTTGAACTCTTTAGAAAGAGACAGGTTCTTAAAATCTATCTAAAGGGTGATGAGAATAAAACATGGACATAGTTAACTATGTTACCAGTTTGCATTCATTAACATAGGCAGTTTGATAGCTGCTCATAAAAATTGGAATCCACAGAAGGAACTCCAGACAGGGATGAAAAGGAAGCTAGCAGCTTTTGCCTCACTTCTGTCTCAGCCTGGGTGATATGCTGGAGGCTTCTGAAGGAGAGGAAACCACCCCAGGAAATCTGGAGTAATGGGGGCTTGGGTTTCAAAACAAAACATGATAGCCCAATTCATATTCGCTTCACCAGTATAGAAGGGATACTTGCTCACCCTAAATCTAAAGCTTTGTTTCATTCATGCCTCTACAGAGTGTCTTACTAGAACAACATGCTGCTGCTGTGTGCCCAGTCAGTTCTGATTCACAGCAGCCCTGCTCCTACCGGCGAAAGCAGCCACCCGCCCTGTGGCTCTCTCACAACTCCCCGGTGTTTGTGCTTTTGCTGGGGGCCCTGGGTCGATCCAGCTTGTCCCAGGTCTTCCACGGCATACATTACAGAAATCCAAGAACATATGCGTTCAAATACACCTTAGCAACAGACACAAGTAATCAGACAAGTTTCTTTTCATTAGTATCACCACCCAGGGTATGCACTAAAAAGAATGTTGATTCATTAGGAGATTTATGTTCTATCGTATTATTTTGGGGACATGAATGTGTTTGCTTGTTTGTGATGTCCTGATTTTCTAAATTGGAGACAAAATGAAACAAGGCACGGCTTCTGTACTTCGAATGTGTACACGATAAATAGCATCACAACAGGCAAAATGATAGCACATTCTGCATTTGCAATAGATGTATTTTTTCTTTTATAGTTGAGAGCACTTTGAGGAAACTATGGACACTTTTACTTCCGAGATTTGTTTAACTAACCTATGCAATATAACTTTACCTGGAATATAAATAAACTGAAAAGCTCTGTCTGATTGAAACATATAATAAATAAATGGATTTGAGGATTAACAATTTTCACCATTTTATAGATGGTCATGTTCTATAAGAGTGGTGTGAATTTAGTTAAAGTAAATTCTAAACATAGCTGCTTAAGAATAGCTTGTGAAACTTCTTTCACATCACCTTAAAGTCACTAACAGTAGTTACATTATATTTTATAAAATAGATTGCTGCCTTATAAATGCCAGTTCTATTATCTCTTAATTTTTCTCATTAAATAAAAATCACTCAAGATGATCTTTAGAGGCATATTAGAAAAACCCCAGCAAAGTAGGAGCTGCCCTCTTTTGAAATTAATTTAATTATAGCTGAACATTAAAATAAAATGGCTACAGTAAGAAAATCAGCTAGTTTAATTGTATAATCAAGTGGACAATTTTGAACTACTGCATAGATGAGAGGAACCAAAGAAATAAATTCCTGAGAGCAAGATACTTTATTGTAACAATAGTGCTTTGATGGGTTTAATAATACAATATTATTGATGGAGGAGAGCTAAGAATTAATTTATGTCTATTAGACCAAGTCTGGAATTGTTGCCTGAAACCATAATAATTGATCACATGAGTCCTTTTGTCTAGTGGAGAGCACAGTTATAAACGAGAGGAGATCATCTATCTTTGATCAGCACCCTGGCCCTGCAATTCAGTCCTAAATCTTACATGGGATAGTCAGTTAATTCCTATGGTAGACCTGAAAACTCACAGGGCAGTTTTGTCTGATTTAAAAAAAATTAACCTTTAAATATATAACTCATCTAAAAATGGTGTAAAGTAAGAATGTATGTATGATACTAGGTAGTTATCAATGCATGCAGTTCTAAAGCCCTTCTCCTTATTCAAGTCTTTGAAAATGGACTTTCCAAGGTGTACATTTGGATGGGAGAACTTGGGGGAGGCATTGATTCTCCTTTTGCTATTTTCCCTATGTCGTAAGCCCACTGAGTTGACAAACTGTGCTAGTTTTGAAAGTTTTAACGCAGTATGTCATAGTTTTCAGGGTCCTTCCATGAGCCCTTTCCAGGAAAAAACCATGCTGTTAACTAACTTCAGAGTAGACTCCCCTTTGCTTCAGAGAGATCATGCAGCAGAACGCTTTCCCTTCCTGTGTGTTAGGTGGAAGGGCTACTCTCCCAACAGGGCTGGTTTTTCCTTGACAGTTGCTTGGGGGGAAGAATGATCATAAACAGCACAAGTTGTGTGTGCCATGGTTGAAAACCTATTGCTTTGTATACAAATACAGTGTAGTTGTGAGTAGACTCAACCAGAGGCCTTGCTTGCAAAGATTTCAGCCTCTGAAATGCAACTTTTTCTTTTCTCTCTCTCTCCCCCCACCCCCCCTTTTTTTTGTTGGATGAACAGCCTAATGTTCCATGCACTGTACTAGAAGTAGCATTTTATGCAACATTGAAAGAGTCAATTAATTTGCATAATTTCATGAGTATTACCATGATTTTAAGGTAGGCTAGCTTGCTCAGGAGCCTTGTCTGCCCAATATATAGATATACATTGCCATATTGACAAATTAATCATTTTTAACACAATTAATTATACTTATGACAAACTGAACCCTATACCCAAGGGTCCTACATTTTTATAGCAGAAATCTAATATTAATGTGAATATGATCAGTGATTTAGTAAGTACCTTAACAGTCAACAATGCCTAAGGCTGAACAAAATTAATATTTTGTTTCCCATCTGGAAACTTCAGTAAAATTAATGAGAAAGGGGGCCTTATTGTAATATATGATAGATAGAAATTCCCTATTTTCAAACGGGGCATTCTGCTTACACCAGAGTTCAGAGATTTTGTACACTGTACCACATTGTGCATTGGTAGAATGTGTTCTTTTCCGGAAGGACAAAATGGGCACTCATACCTTTCATTATCTTCTGTCTATTGATCCAAGTAAGAAATGAATATTAATTTGGGTGACATATTTAATGAACAATGTTTTGAAATGCAGTTTTATGCAAACACCGTCTTGAGGAAGCCGCTCAATGTGAGAGCATGGCACTGTGTCTGTAACAATGGCCTTAAACCTAACAACTGGAAGACCTGGGCAGAGTTCCTTTCTATTGCACTTCTGGTAGCTAGGAGTCAGAACGGACTCAGCAGTTCCTACTAACAAGGAATTTCAAATGTTCAAAAATAAAACGAACGATTTCACTATTTTATAGTCATTGCATATATGACCAAATATGCCAACATAAAGAAGATTCTGAAATTTTTTCCTAGTTTCTCCAAAGATTTGATGCCAGTCTCATGACTACAAAGGGACATTTTCTGGAAAAAAAACAACAACCTATTTTCTTTTTGCAACTGTGTCTCAGGGGATAATCCTTGAGGAGCTTCTGAGAGCAGGACTAGAATAAGATAATGTTTTGAATTTAGTGCAAAAAAATACAGTGAATATACTCAAACCATATCTTTCATGACTAAAATATCCTAATAGCCACTCTTAAAACCAAGACTACGTTTCACCCTCATTATAGAGAATAGTACTTATTTGTAATTATTTCTATGGAGCTAAAATCAGCATCTTCAATTCTTAAAATTGTGTTTGTTAATATTCACACAGAATTGTATTATTTGTGGCATTTTTTAATCGGCATTTTCAATTTCTACTGTTTCACAAGATATATCTCTCACCTTGATAAGTAGTTAGATAGTGTGTTTATTCTATTACAATTTTTTCAGTGATATATCCTGAGATTTCATAATCAAAATATATTTTAATTTAAATAGTCAATCAACTGATAAATTTCTAGGTTTTTCTCAATTACCCACCCTATTTTTTATCATTAGAAAAATGACAGTCTGTGGATCTTAGGTTTTGTAAGCTAAATAATGTCTTCCAAATTAAAGAACAAAAAGCAAAAAACAAAGCCTCTACATTCAGTGTAAATCTGCATTATTAATTCACTGTAAAATAGATCCAGTTGGAGTACTTGTTTTTGCATTAAATTAAGCCTTTGATGTTCTTTAATGCTTTGATTTAGCCTCTAATTTGTCAGAGCACAAATGTACCAGCAGCTGTTGAAAATATCACGCTTGCAGTACCTTTCCTGGCCAATGCACCCCCAACAAGTCATCTTCTTATGAGGCGACACAAAACAACGTTGACAAAGTCGCCCTCGCTTTGAAGCATCACTCCAATGATAGGTTTTAACCCCACAGGTCACAGTTAGATTGCTTATACCAGGCCAGGGTAATTCTGCCTCAATTCTAGGCTTTCTGAGGATCCCGCGTGCTCGCCAGCCCCACTGGAGAGCATTTTAGTTGACTGCTATGACGGGACTGACCTGCGTTTGATAGGGTTAGACAGCATTTGGCTGATCCCTGTATATTTTGTGCATTATTTAACTTTCTAGCACATAGTTAGCTGAAAAAGCAAACTATACTGGGATTAGTTCTCCCTCCTTTCGGAAACCAAGCGGCTAAGATAACTCTTCATCACCTACGGATATTGCTTCCATCAGCTCCGTGATACATATGCATGCATGTAGGTCCATACCGCGAGTCAGTAAGACACCTTATTTGGCAACCGCTAATGATTTGGGGATCTTTTATTGTAAGTTTAGTCGTGTGTCTCCTTCCACTTGGGTTAAGTGCCAGTATTGATGCTTGACAGCAGAAATGGACAAATCTACCATGCTGGTTAAATTGTCTAAATTTATTACTTTAGACATTCCTTAGCAAATGCTTCTGCCAGCAGGAAATATAAATGCTCCTTTTGCACCAAGGCAACTGGCTCTGTCACTTCTGGCTTTCTGATGATATTCTGTCTTCACCTTCACATTGACAAGATTGTGAGAGGAGGCAATGTTTTCCATTCGTCGTGTGTTATGACCATCAATTAAAAGGAAACTCTTCTGATGCTGGAAGGGAAATCAGGAGAAATCACCTGTTCAGGAGAGTTGTAATACGATCTCTGCCCCTTCTGATTTTGAGACATTAAAATTCCTGATTAAGGAAAACATTACCAGGTAACAAACTATCACAGCAGATTGTTCTCAAATCTGGTAGCTACGCGAAGCCCTTTGATTTGACTAAAAGCTCGTGCGTTTTATTTCTGTTTTTGTCCTGTCTGTGAAATGAATGCATATATCCAAAGGCACAACATGTGCTTATCTGCTGTTTCTCAGAATAACTTGACTCAAGAAGGGGAAATACACGTGGAATAGGCCCGGTGAACCCCCTCTGACCCTTGACCAGGATGCGAATAGCCTTGTTGTCATGCAGAGTGCATTGGAATGTGGATGGTTGCAGGTACTGTTAGGCTAAAATTGAGCACCCTAATATTAAATCACCCTTATGTTGCATTTGAACTTGCTCTTGCTTTGAATATTTTCTGCTTTTTTAAAATTGAAGTTCTTTTGTTTTATTTTGCTATTTTAGCATTACTTTGTATTGTTGCTATTATTAGTTAAAATGATTTTTCTGTATATGGAATCAAGGATAGGTCATTCTAAAGGGACAGCAACTGAATTAATGGTTCCTTGGGGATATGTCAGGGGAGGCTGGGGGTGGGGTGGGGAGTTAATAGTGATCAGGGCAAGAATGAAGAGGATGTTTTAAAACTGTGGTTTGACTGTGCTACTCTTCTGGTGGGACTGAACTATCAGATTGTTTGATATGTGAATTATACGCTGATAAAACCATTGGGACAGACAGAATGTGGGTGAAGATTTTACTCATCTACTTTTAAAACATTTTGTTCTACTATGGAATTCTGAGATATTGTGAAAATATGAATCTTCACTCTCTTTTAAGTTATGGATTCCTGCTTATAGATCAGCAGGTATGGACCCCTGCAGGTTTTTGAACCCCAAACTTCTGCTCCCATGGTACTTAGCCACATCTGACACTCCCCTTACTTCAACACTGATGTAGGAAAATGGACGTGAATAATACATTGCAGTCCTGACCAGAAGATGTTTGCTTACCCACATCAAGTAATTTGCGTCTTGACACAGCTGGGTTCCCTTTTGCGAGTGCTTTTTTTTTTTTTTTTTTTTTACTAAGTAAAGGGAAAGCATTATTTTTGTAAACCGATGTTTTAATCTAATTGATGACATGTCAATGGCCTAGAGTAGCAATGGCTGCCCTGCCACCCCTCTCTGCATTTGCACTTTTAGGGCCTACTAAGCTGGAGAACTGAAGCCTGACGCAAATGAAAACATATGAAGTTCATAATCTAGGAAGACCTGCATGTGTACCACCATAAAAGCCACGACTGCCAGCTCAGGTGGAAAAATGTTGAAGTGAGAAATGTATTCAATAAATAGAAAACACAGCATGGAGCTGAAAAGTGTGCATGAGAAACTGGTCAGGAGACTCGAGTAATGGAAACGGAAGCAGCTGGAGCGTGAGTGTACATTAAACGGTAGTGTTCATAGCTTGTGACATAAAGTATTCCTCTGGGAGTCTAATTCTTAACTATCTTCAAAATCATTCCATTTAAAAGAGCATGGTCTTGTTATTATCTAATTTTGCAGAAATTTTATTGAAAATATTATGGCGATGGACTGTGTTTCATAGTTGAAAATGCTCACCGATAGACTAGGCTCAATGCTCAAAGTTGATAACTTGAGACTGCTGCTATCACGTGGCTCCTTCAAGTTCTCATTGCCTTGTTGGAGTTGCATGGTGTCCGTGCAGGAGCTTGGGTCTCCCAGGGCAGTGATCGTGGGAGTGAAGCTGATTGGAAATGAGGTGGGATGCCATGACCCTTTATGGACGTGTGAGACAGTGGTTGCTCCATTGTCTGAACATGTCAGGACTTCCCAGACAGTGTGTTGACTCTATGGGGGGTGACATGGGGGAGAGAAGTGATTGGTGTCTACAACTGCAGAATTCTTGTCACAAATACACGAACATTTCTATCCAAGGTCATTTCTGTAGTCCATCTTTTTTTTCTTCCATGATAGGGCTGAATTTGCACAGTTTTGATGTCAAATGGAAACAGTTGTCTTTAGCTTGAGTGATCTTGGGGATTCCATTGTTTGTTTATTTATTTGCAAGTCACTTCCAATCATTGCCTCTCTGTGCACCAAGAGTACAGCCTTTTTATAGAATCTCTTTAAGTATTTCTCCTCTACACCTTCTTTTCCATTGACCAGACTTTCTATTTGTCTCCAATACACTGTCAAATGGCCACATTTGACAGAAAAGTTTATACATATGTGGTTGATAGGACTTTTTTAATCAAAGCATCATATATCTATCTATCTATCTATCTATATATATATATTTAGTTACTTAGTTACTTACTTAGTCAAAAGTAGCCTGTTAATGGTAAGACATCTTGATCCTTTTAATTCTTTATTTATCCTCCTATCTTCCCTTCCAGCCTTTGTTTTTGAGTTTTCTTGCCTACTTCCCAAAACACTCATGAATTGCTGAGGATGTGGCAAGCAGAAAAATCACTTGATTTAGATGACTCGACACTTTCTTTCCTTCGAAGGTAAAGGCAAACCAAACCAGGGCTTCCCATCCAGACATGGAGATGGATGACACCGCTAGTTAGCACGTTTTCTTAGCTAATGTTGCTCCACTTCTCTGTCTGCCAGTCTGTTCAAAACCATCCCAGGGGCAATCTGCTTTCTCTGCCTTGTGCTCTTAGCCCAAGTTACCAATTCCTTTCTGCTTCAGCTCTGCACAACTTCAGCTGATCAATCCCCCCTGGCTGCACTGGTTCTCCTTCCTGATTTCTGTAAACTCTATTCTCTCCTCAAATAGGTAAACTTTTATTTTATGACAAAGAACCCTGTTTTTTTATGCATAAAGAACCCCACTGCCATTTCTATCTGCGCTCTTGTTCCTTTTCTTTTTATGGAAAGCAAGTGTTTTAGGAATTTATTTAGCTTGCTGAGGGCTTCTTATCTACCAAACACATGTGGTGTCATCCCGTGGAATCTGGTCTTTGCCATGGCGAATGTGACAAGATCAGGGGCTGCTCATTGCAACCTGTCAATGTTCCTTCCTTCCTCTCTGCTTGCCCTGGAAGCTCTGGCAATTTCCTGCAGTCTGAAATGCCCCCAATGCCCCAGCCCTTGGCCAGCAGACCACGCCTTCTCTTGTGCCTAGGTCAGTTTCCTGCAAGGTGATTCTGACTCATGGAAGCCTTCTGTCTGTTGAGTAGAAATGCCTCCCCTGAGGTTTTCAATGGCTGATTTCTTGGAAGTAGATGACCATGTCTGCCTTTTAATGTGTCCTTGGGTGGATTTGAACCTCAACCGTTGGTGAGCAGCCGAGTGAGCTTACTATTGACACCACCAAGGGACTTTGCTTTTTGTCTACTCAAATATATTACCTTTGCATCTGCCTCCCAGCACCCTCCCCACCCCCAACATACTTCATCTCTTCCAGGAACTGACATTTCTCTCTATTGCATTTGTTTACAATTACTATGTGAACTTCAAAGATAATGATTTATCTCACTTAAAAAGTATCAAAAATCATATATATAGCCATCATAAAAATATATATAAAGAAAAGGTACTTATTAGAGTCATGTTTCAGAGGAATAATCATGTTTTTCTTTTTCACCTCCCTCTCTACTTTTCTCCCTTCAATCCTTCTCTCCAGAGTTAGCTAATATTAAATGTCTTTCCAGTCTTTTGTCGGTCATGCTACTGAGTTGCTCCCTACCTCTGCCACCCTGGGCACAGCGGAGAGAAATGCTGCCCGGTCCTGGGCGAGCCTCATGGCTGTGCCTATGCTTGAGTCCATGGTTGCGACCCCTGTGCCAGTCCATCCCTGTGAAGGCCTTCCTCTGTTTGCAGCCCCTCGACTTCTCCCAGCAGGATGTCCTTCACCAGGGTCTGACTTTTCTGACAGCATGTCCAAAATAAGTAAGGTGAAGTCTCCAGTCCTACTTAGACTGACTCATTAGTCTTTTTGACAGTCCATATTTCAATATTATTCCCTGATACCACTTTCAAATACATCCATTCTCCTTTGTTCTTTCTTATTTAATGTTCAACCTTCACATGCCTTGGAGGTCCCAGGAAATACCATGGCTTAGGCCAGGTGCAACTTAGCCCTCTCACCAACACCAAGCTCACTGCCATGGAGTTGACGCCAACTATTGGCCATTCTATAGGACAGGGTCTAAGTGTCCCTGCGAGTGCTCAAGACTGTTTGGTGTTTATGGGAGCAAAAAGCTCCATCTTTCTCTCTTAGAGCTGGCTGGTGGATTCAAACTGTTGATCTTGCTATATAATTCTTTGCCATAAAAGAAATTATATTGCGAGGCTTTCAGAATTTTCTCCCTTTGGAAT
This sequence comes from Nesogale talazaci, assembly GCA_004026705.1. Taxonomy (NCBI): domain Eukaryota; kingdom Metazoa; phylum Chordata; class Mammalia; order Afrosoricida; family Tenrecidae; genus Nesogale; species Nesogale talazaci. The sequence continues at coordinate 105,704 of PVJH01003182.1, forward strand.
TTGTTTGTTCTGTTTTTCTTTGTGGAAATGTCATTAATTTTCACATGCAATTAATATTTTAAAGTAACTTAATTTCATATTAAAATAAAGATCCAGTTTCTATAATAAAAAGCAATGAGGGAATTGCATTAACGTGTCAACATTTTTAATGGACACTCTTCTCCAAAAAATCACATTGTCATTTCGGTAAATTTTATTCAATTTTGCAAAGATGCATATTTTATTTGAACAAATGTTTAATTTAAATTATTTGACTGGAGCAAAGGTTAAATAAAACTTTTGGAAAAACTAAAATCTGATTAGCAGCGATCAAGCAAATCAGAAAATTTTGATATATGATCTATGAATTCCTGGAGTTGACATATAATTTTGAAATTTCTTATATGTGTACATGAGACCTTTTCTATTGTTCTTTTTCTTTTTTTCCTGGAAAGGAGTACAACCTTATCATATAATTCTAAAATGTACAAACTTTTCATAAAATCCACAGCAGAGATTATAAAAATGTCCTTAGGGAAAGGAACCTCCAAGGGCAAACATTTGATTGAGTATATAAAATGTTATTTCATAGTGAAACCTATATCTTTCTGTTCTAACATATCAGAAAAGCATTACACTCTATCCAACAGTAATGCAATTGTATCTTACTGGTATTCATCATATAGTTCAGGAACCAAAGAGGGGAAAGGCAATCTCAGAAATCCATCTGGTCACTCCCTCTGCTTTTCAATCAGATTATTCTGAAACAGAATCGAAAGGTTCCACACACATTACTTTTCCTAAAATTTTATACATCTCCTTGTTAATCCTCCAGATCTAGATGAATCCTGTGATCTCAATCTTTTTGTCTTATTAGTCTCCCTCTCTCCTTCAATGATTGAATTGCTTATGTAGACAGGAAGTCCATGTGAAGGAATGCAAGTCAGAATAGACTACTGATTGTTTTTCTTTCTTTGAGTTTAGAATTGTCTGGTTTTTCATATGATAAATAATTTGAAATTGGACTATATATATATATATATATATATATATATATATATATATTTGCTTTGGTTTTTGGGGCATCACTGCCCTCTGGTGGTGGGAGTAGGAGGCCCAGCCTTTGCTCCTGGGGAGTTGGAATTGAACCTCCATCCCAGTGGGCCGCAGTCCCGTGCACAACCACTACACCACAGGGGCTCAGCCTCAATTTTTTCAAAAGATTAAACAAGCCAAATTCATCGACATCGTGCCAATGCTGACGTGTAATGGCCTATTGGACAGGGTAGAAGTGTCCCTGTGGGTTTCTGAGATTGGAACTCTTTTTTGAGTAGAAAGTCCAGGGGGTGGTGGTTTTGAACTGATGACCTTTCTGTTACCAGCCCACCACCACCACCACATTTGGTAATGAGTTCAGAGACACGACCCATGGTTAGGAACGTTAACAGGAAGTTAAAATGCAGGATCAGAAACGCTCACGATATAGTTCTTTCAGTCAGGAGAGGCTCAGGCATAGCTCTTTCTGGTCCTTGACACTCCAGCCACTTGCTTGGCCTCTGACCTGCAGTGTTACAAAACTTCCTTTGCTCTGTCAATACATTCTGTCATAAAACTTAACTCAAAGGTACGGGGCTCTCATTCCTTGAATCAGTGAAACTAGTTTCATAGGATATTTGTCTGGATGTGACCCATTCCACAAGCAAACCTCCTGCCCACAGGCACTACCTCTTGAGGATAGAGGCCATTGGGAAAGACCATGAAGACATGTGAGAAAACCAGTTCTAGCTTCTAAGGATTTGATCAAGAATGTGACTCATAGTGACCAGACAAGATAGGGCAGAAATGCCCTATCCGTTTTCCAAGATTTGTAAACTTTACAGAGACAGGTGTCACCGTGTTCTTCTGTGGACTGCTGGTAATTTAAACTGCTGACCTTTCAGTTAGCAGTGGCTGGGCATTTAACCACACCGACCCACAAGGACTTCTCCTAGTAGTCTGGAGCCCTTAAGTAGATAAGCCAGACAAAGAGGTGAATGACATACAAGATTAATGGCTTCCATTTAATTCGTTGTTAACTATCTGTGCAGTTTCTTTGACATTGTTATTCCTCTTAGATGTCTTCAAAATAGACTACTAGTAGGATATTTCTCGTGAGACATTTACATTTTAAGAAGAGGTGGCAACAGATAAAGGAGGCATGGAGTTCTGGAGGAGTTGTCTGGTAAGCACTGTACAGTTCGTTGTAAGTTCAGAGGTACAAACCCACCATCAGCTCTGTGGGGAAAATCAACTGATCTGCTCCCATAAAGAACCATGACCTGGGAAGTTTTAGGGTCTCTGGGAGACAGCATCAACTTAGTGGCAGTGGCTCTGTTTGTGTGGGTAAGTAGAGAAAATACCGGTACGTGGGAGAGAGCTTATTTTTATTAACCCCCCCCCCCCATTCACATGTCTTCAGACTTATATCATATTTTCTTATTGTAGCATTTTTTTTTGAGAAATGTTGTGTTCTCATTTTATATAAGGGAACTGGTATTCAGGGAACTCTTGTGATTTACCCACAACAGATCGTGAAAATTGAAGCCAGGCAGAGAAATTTTGTTCAAAATTCTACATCCATTTCTGAAGCATGCTTTTGGATATTGGTGGAAGGTTTATTTTGTTGTTGTTGATTTTAATGTGTCTGAAAATAAAATGGTTTTATGCCAACTTTTCATCATTTGGTCATTGCTTTTTCACACCTCCATTGTTCTGTACTCTGTCATCTAAATGGTTTTTCACTGTGTTGTTATTTGTAGAGGTATTGGTTTTGAAAGAGTTTGCTTGTGTCCCAGCAGTGGTGATGTGCAATGCTGAATGCTAGTTAATGACAATAATATTTATATAGCATTTACAAAGTCCACTTCAATGTTCAGTATCCTCTGAGAAGAGTTTATTACTATCCCTGTGTTCTAGATTAGGAGACGAGACTCAGAAATTAAACAACTTGGTAATTACCCTCTATCAAGACATCATTCTTTTATAATCAAATAGATTTCCTGCTTAGGTCCCTTTATTTTTTTATGTGAGGTGACAAGGTATAAGATTGAAAGCTAAATGAAGTCAAGTATTTCCAGTATTTATTTTTTCTTCTGATGGTGTGATAAGTCTCATCTTATATCCAAGTGACTATAGCTTCCAGCAGTAACAGCAGAGCCTCCCATTTTAATCAAGGAAATATTTTCAAAATTGTTCCACAGTTTACATATACATCAAGAAATTCTTTGCACTTTGAGAAGGTGGGATAAAACAAAACTAGGTGACATTTCTCTTGTGTGAGCCAAGAAAATTAATGCTGTCAATTCTTTTGCTCAGATTGTTAAGTGAAACATTTTTTTTCCTTCAAAAGCCTCTCTCTCTTTGCTCTTTATATAAAATGCATTCATACAAAAACACTGCCTGTGAAATATATTTCTGGTCACATTTACAATATCATGGGACTTCACGGACTTAGTGGCATATTTTAGACACCCACGACAAAGCGTATGCTTTTTGTCAACCGGGGATATGGCATAATTAATCGGGAACCATCACTGGGGGAGGACCTATTGTATTCTATGTGGGTTTGTAAAACAGGCTTGGGAGCGAGGCCTCCCAGCAGGCCTTCTCACGTTACCTGTAATTTTTCACATGCATATAGTTCATCACTAGTGACATTCTGGCTTTCAGATCAGTCATCTCTTAGGACTAAAAATTGATATATCAGTCTCAGCATAAAATGCTATCATTCCCGTCGACCAACTGTTTACCAGAGTATAACTCCTCCGGTGTCTCATTTCATCACACTGTTCCACATAGTGATGTTTCAATGTGAAATGAAGTTTTTTCATGCTGTGCTTCTGAGTAGAAAAAAGACAGAAGTACATGTATGATAAATGGAGAAGATTCTGCGAGAACCCTTGCAAAACAATACAATGTGGAAGCATTATACTAGTTTTAATAATTTAATGCATCAATGTGGATTTTAAACTTTTATAGCAAATACTATTTATGTGGCGGTGAAAGGGAGATCAATTGTATCTGCTGTGAATCCCTTTATCTTCCAACTTCTTTAGGAATTAACAAAATGCCATTGCTGTCAGATTGCCAGAGTGAAATATCTGTGCAGGCCACAGTATTAGTAAAAAACACAATTACCATCAGCCTTCTCAAGTGTACATACATTTATATACCATTGTTGTAAGAGGAAGATGTTCTTAAAATTTTCATCAAATCAAATAATATTTTTTCCAGGTGCCTTGGAACAGCAGCAATATAATTTAGAAAATACCCCTGCTTAATTCCCTTAGTGTTGTCTGGAAGACATTTCAGTGTTTGCTGTCTTTCTATGGCCAAAGATCGTGTTTTCTTTGTGCTTTTGAGCATCACGTGACCATGTTATCAGCATACCAGTGATTACTGGGGCTGATCAAGAGATTTGGCTGATGGAGCGGATGTCTATATACTTCCTTTAGAGCCCTAACAGCTGCGAATTGGTGGAGAAAGATGACCTCCCCGGGGAGACCAGGACCATCTAATTTTTGTCACAATGGAAATTATTTCTTACTTTTAGCATGCCTTCTTTTGGACCTGTAACTAAAGGTCTGAAAGACAGCATTAGAATGAAAGGTAAAATTGCTTTCCAAAATGTGGGTGGAAAAATGTCTTCAATTGCATCTGGCTTGGCAAAGAGCACTTTCTCTTAGAAGATATTTTAGCCTGTCCTTTTAGTCCTTGTTATTTTGCTTTCACAAAACTGTAGTATGTCCCATTGTAGACAGTTACGGTGGAAACCATATTAGCTGTGAGGTCATAGACAAATACTAAGATGTACTTAATGGATGTGCATAGTTTGTCAGATGAAAGACAGCAAATAAACGATCTCAAATAACCGCAGAAATGAAAAGAAAAAGTGCGAGGAGAAAAAAATTTTCAAGTCAAATGATCATGTTTATGCTTTGGATACAATTTTAAAGTCAGCAATAATTCATTGGTTTGTTTATATTTCACCAGGATGTATGCTTATCTCTAAACAAGTAAGTCATTCTGAAATTATTTGTATAACTGCTGTTCATATTTTGGTGATCACAATTTCATTGAATTAAGTTCTCTTAGCAGAGGAGATATTTTATAATATGCAGGGCACACTGAAAGAAAACACGTGTAGATGGAGAAAATACATTTTGCATTAGCTTGAAAATTCTATAACTTATGAAAGGAAAATTGATATTATAAGGACTTATAATGATTTTACACCTACTCCTCACTACCGAACTATCTTATTATATGATACTTTGCATGTACAAAAATAGTGAGGAATCTTTTATTCCACTATTATTATTATATCTACTGCTATGCCTGTTATCTTATGCCTCAGCAAGTTACATGTAATAGTAATGAGTGCCGAGGTGTGGAGCAAGAATAGCTCTGGCTGTAATGATGAAGGTTAAATGTGAACTTGACTGGACCACAAGACTCAGTATGTAGCAGTTAAATCATGACACACTTCTATCATTTTTGATTTTATGTAGTAATCCTTTGTTTACATATAATACTTAGTTTCACATAATGACCTCATCTTTGGCATTTACCATGTTGATAAGCTTAGTGAGGATACAAGATTCATTGTAGTTTATGATTAATAGTTCCTATATGAAAACGACATCCATCCTTTGGCTCATGTTCATTGTTTTACAAAAATTTCATCAGTATGTCTAAACGTTAACATTTTAAATTCTGAAACCAAGCAACTATGTTGGTTTTACTGTTCTTTTTTTTTTGGGGAGGGGGCATCACTGCTCTCCGGTGGTGGGAGTAGGAGGCCCAGCCCCACTGCTGGAATTGAACCTCCGTCCCAGTGGGCCACAGTCCTGCACACGACCACTACGCCACCGGGGCTCAGCCGGTTTTACTGTTCTTATAAGAAGTGAAGCCATCAAAGAATTACAAAGATAATCTTTGAGAAACTGAAACAATTATATGAAGTAAACTCAGACCATTATAAGGTTTCCTGCTAATCATTCAGAAGATTTATGGATTTCTAATATAGGATCTAGTGACACGGTTGCTTATTGTGGAAGTTACATAATCTCCTGTCAACTTGCAAAAGGTTGGAGTCTAGTCTGTCAGTCAAGCCACAGCCAATGGAGTATGCCTTTCTCCTGAGGTGGGAGCCACTTGCTGCTTCCTCTTCCTGCTGACTAGCCACATGGAGCTACACTGATGCAGTCAGAGCCCTGGCACTAGAAGAGCCACTGGAAAACCCACTCCAGTGCTGAGGTGCTTACACTGCCACTGGATCCACATGACCTCCCACCCATTGGCCTGTGATCTTCCTGCGTTTTCATGGCTTTTTGAGTCTAAAGAAGAATGTATGTATGGACATATGAGGTAATATCAGACGTATGGACTTGATCTGAACTGGGTTGGGATGCTTTCTTAATGTGCAATAGTTCTTTGATATAAAGTTCTCTCATATATATGTATATATATATGTGTGTGTGTGTATATATATATATATATATATATATATATATGAGTCTGGATTTATTTTTCTGTCTATCCAGACTAGCACACTCATGAGTGGCTGCTAACCACTAACCAAGTCAACAGTTTGAAACCACCATATACCCCATGGCCAAATGATGGGGCATTCTGCTTCTTTAAAGATTTACCATAGGAGTGGGGGCCACCAAGCCCATGGACCTTATCTCAAAAAGACCCCAAGCCAAGAAAATCCAAACTCACTGCCAAAGAGTCAAAGCTGGTTCACCACTATCTCATAGTTCAGGACAGAGCTGCCCTTAGAGTTTCTGAGACTGCAACGCTTGAGGAGTACAGAATAGCTAAATCGCTGCTGTCCCTGATCAAGGCCCAATGAAGAGGCAATGGGCCACAAGGACTCTCCTGACAGCCAGAACAAGGTCTGAGAAATCATGAACACTAGCTAACATCACACACCTCATCAAAGAGGAGCACTTCCAACCGTCACATTTGGGGTGAGTTCATTATAGGCTTCACTGGTATGACCAGAGAATGATATTGTGAAAATCCAAAGGTTCTTGCCATACAAAAGGTTCTCCAGCCTCATGTACAGCCTCAGGCAATTCCTTCCAATGGGGTTGCTCTAAGGAGGAATTGACTCGAGGGTAGGGGTTTGTTTTTGTTGAGGATCAACAGGGCTATCTGCTTAATAATAGGGATGAGTGAGAAGAAAACAGGAACATTCAGTCCTGGTCCTTAAATTGATTGGAAAGGGATCCAGGTGATATGTGCATGAGTGGTTTTGACATAGGTTAGACTACTTGTTATCAACAAGAGGAGAGCTAACATGCCCTGGAAAGCAGCATTAGAAGAAGGCAAGGAGACTTTGCCAAAATTTTCAGAGTAAAAGAAGCATTCCAATGATTCCTTAATAGCATAGATTTGGAGTGAGTAGAGTTACCTGATGAAGTGAGATGCCCAATTACATTTGAATTTCAGATGAACAACTAGCACTATTTTTAGTATAAGTCTATCCCAATCAGTGGGACTTAGTTATATAGTAACATTATCTTTGGTGGCCTAGTGGGCTACTTGCTGGGCGACTAGTGGCACAATCTCAGACTAGAGAGATGAGGCTCTCTGTCCCTGTAGCCTTCACAGTTTCAGAAAAGAAGTCCAAAGAGCAGCTCTACTGGCTTCTATAGGGTTGCAGAGTCACAATTGACTGAAAGGTGATGGGGTAGAGTGGGTGGCCTTTTGCTTATCTGAACTTCAAATGTAACTGACAGTGTATTATTATTTGCTAAACCTGGTAATTCTAGATGCGGGATACATGCTCATCAGAGGGAATGCTCGGAGGTACAGAAGATAAAAATGTCTATACGCACAGAAGATGACTATTTACTTAATAAAATGCAAGCCTGCAGTTAATGTGGGTTGGATGAAAGCATTCATCGGGTGGCCCTGTGGGTTAGGCATTGGGCGGCTACACCAGTTGTTCTTGGGGAGAAAGATGAGGTTGTCTGATGAATTTGTGGGATAGGGTCACCTCTATTCATAGCAGAGGGATTGGAGGGAAGTGGTTACTAAATAGAGTGCATTGAAAGGAGGACTGTAGAAGATCAAAATGATAAACCTGACTTGAACATTTAAAATCTTGTCATTTGATGCCCCCCTCTAGTGCACCTTAGGCCTGATCTGTTTTGAACATTTTCTGTAGTTTTTGTGTGTTTGATTTTTGGGGGGTTCATATTGGGGTTCATCTCAGATGACCTAAGTCATTTGGGGGGCCACCCTCTTGAATTTCTGTAATATGTTTTTCTATTTTTCAGTATATGAAGCCCAGAATTGATGGATCTATGGGGACTATAGGTATCTATAGGGCAAGTAGAATATGGGATGATGGGTGGTGGGATGGATGGATAAAAGATAGCTGATGTCAAAGTGTTGCAGAAGAAAAAGAATGTTTGGAAACTTATTGTGATGTCAGTTGGATGTGATGGAACAAGACAGTTCTATGATATCTGTAATAATGCCCACTAGAATAGTTGGGGGAGAAAAGGTGCATCATCTCAAAAGTTCGACAGTAGGGTCATGATATGTCAGAATCAAATCAATAGCTGTGATTTGCTCTGGATATCCTGGCCAAAGCCTCCCTGATAACGCAGTCACAAAACACTCCACTTCCGATGCTAAGCCAAAGGGCGGCTGTTGAGACGGCCAATGCCTCCGTGGGAGAAAGCGCTGAATTCGAAGACAATCTACAGGATGTTTTGGAACTGTGACATGCTTTTACTTTGTTCACGCCTCTGCCTCATGGGCTCACGATGAACTGGAAAGGAAGCAATGACATCAAACAGCAACCTCCAAGGCACACAGGGCAATCCACTAAGGTGAGCTGACTGGTCACTGGGATCCTAGTGCAGGGACCATCAAAGGACTGGTCACTGGGATCCTAGTGCAGGGACCATCAAAGGTAAGAAGTGTTTTTGGATCTTAAGAGAAGTAAACTGATTAAATTTATTGAGAACACTGGGAAGCAATAACTGAATCATTATTCTGGAAGTGGAACACTGAATGCATGACATTTTGAAGGTCATTAATATTAATAATAATTATTAATAATAGTTAAAATAATAATACCTATTTATAATATAAGAATAAGGATTCCTGGGGAGTAGGATGGGGGAGGAAGTGGATAAAAGAGAGCTGATATCAAAGCGTTCAAGAGGAAATAAAATGTTTTGAAAATTATCGCAACAGTAATTGTACAATTGTGCTCGATCTAATTGAATTTTGGCCAAAGAACTCTGGAGTATTTACATAATCTGGTGTCCACTTGAGACAATTAAGAGTGAAGGGGTGGAGCTTACCCTGTCAATTAGGTTGCAGCTTGATGACTTCATTTGGAAGCACTAAGGTGATAATTCACTCATTGGAGACCAGACCCACACTTTCTGCTTCATCTTCTTGCCAACAAGACACATGGAACTATGCTCATGTAACCAGAGCCCTGTAATTGGGGAGCCATATGGAGACCCATGCCAGAGTTGAGATGTTTCTATTGCTGCTGGATCCACAAGACTTTTCACCCACTGGCCTGTGATCTTCCTGCGTTCAGTGTCATTGCGTGCATTGCATGAATCGGAAGAGGACTTCATAGACTGGTATCAGACATAAGCACTCATATTGGACTTGTGGACTGGATTTGGACTGGGCTCAGATGTTTTCTCAATATATAATTGCTCTTTTATAGAAAGTTCTTTTTTATATACATGTGACTGTCTATGTATTTGTTTCTTTAGTTAATCCAGACTAATATAAGCTCCCAAGAAAATGACAAATAAATAAATAAAGTTTATGAGCTCTAGGGGAAAATGAAACAAAACAAGGACCACCAATTCCCACCGAGCTGACTTCTTTCCATGAAGACCTCACATGGGTCATGGTAGACTTGTGCCCCAGCGCTGATTTTTAGGAAGCAGATTGTCAGGCTGTTCTTTATTGCTGCGTGTGGTTGTACTCAGAATGCCAGTCTCCCTTAGCAGCTTTATAGATTAGTGGTTTGCCTTTCCTGAGGATGGAGATTGGCTCAGTTTGGAAGAAAAAAATTAGAAATCACAGAAGGTGGTCATCATTGATTCGTTTGATAAAGCTGCTTGGTGCAGAAGTTGGCACTGTTTTCCCTTGCATCTTGGAAAAAGTTTGACCTTGTAATAGAACCTTGTAAGGGCTGTGTCAAGGTGAAATGAGAGGAATTTAAACTTTGCCTCATAGTTTATAATGATCATATGTTAATGTATGAATGTGTGATGATGGTTAGAACTGCGTTATATTTTAATAGTCAGCTAAAAGTTCAGTGAACCATTTTCCATATTTTTTTCAAATATTCACAAAAATAGAGGACAGTGAGATGAACTGACATGTTATACAATATTCTCCAGACAATTGTCAGTCTTTGCCACCTTTGGTTTATTTAGTTCCCCCCACTCTTTCTTTCCATTACTGAAATATTTTAAAGCAAATCAAGGCTAGCATTGAATCACGATTTGTTCTTTTGTCAGACAGAAAATGACAAATTGAGAAGGGTTTATAAATAGAATTCCAAGATATTAATTACTGTTTGGATTTCACTTGTATAGCTACAAATTGAGACTAAAGACAAGGTATCTTTATGTTCCCACACAACCACACACTACTTGACATAAAGGACTCCTTGGCACAGTAGCCTATACACTGAGCTGCTTAATACAAGGTCAATGGCTGGAGCCTACGGGAGGACACATATCAGGCAGTGTAGTTCCGTGAGGATGGAAAGTCTCAGACAGCCACAGGGGCAGCTTTCCTTTGTCCTCGAGGGTCACTGTGCGTCAGAATTGACTTGATGGCAGTGAGTGTGGATTATTTGATTTACCTGGATTAAATAAGACCTTCATGAAGACTGCTGAAGTCCTGCTACTTTGCATTTGAATGCTATTTAATTTAACCCCCAAAGTGGTAACTTTTGTCAGCATCAAACAAAGAAGAAACTCACAACTTTACCCAAGGCAAACCCCCCTGTGATTCAGCCCGATTTCTCCTCTTAGTGACTCTATAGAAGGATTTCAAGACTGTACTTTTTCCCATAGTGGATGAGCATATCTTTGCTCTAGAAGTTGCTGTTGGCTTAGAATGCTGACCTACTGGCTAGCTGTCCAACAATCAGCCACGAGAACCACCAGAATACCTTAAAACGCAACCTCACTGCCATCTCCATTTGACCCTGCTTTAGAAGATAAGCAAAGTAAAGTGATTTCCCCCTTAACTTACATAATGATGCCATATTACAGCCTGAAACAGAACAAAGTGTTCATCCTGTTAATTCTTATTTGTCCTTATGAAATGACCTTATGATAAGGGAAATATTTATCTATGTTATGTTAGACCGAGTTGACGAGAGAAGCAAATCGAGGGACACTCATATGTGAATAAGACAGAGCTTTCTATCAAGAAGTACATAATTACGTATCAGAAAAATATCCCGGCTCAGTCTAAGAGGAGTCCATAAACCTGATCCTAGCCATAAATCCCTCTTCAGACTCATGCAGCCACACGCAGTAGTGAAAACTGCAGGAAGATCACAGGCTGGTGGGTGAAAGTTTGCAATGATGGTGGAAGCAGCACAGGGCTTTGATGGGTCTCAGCATGGCTAGCCAACAGGAAGGTAAAAGGAGAACAGGGGAGGTTTCCAGCACCCTTCTTAAGAGAAGGCCCCCCCACGAGGCAATGACCTGAGGGACAGGCTAGACCCACCCCTTTACGTCTATGTATTAAGTTGACAAGAAATTATGTAACTACCACATAGATCATAAGATGTTAAGTTCTGTGTTTCAGCTAGAAGCAGAAATACACTTTAGCAAAACATATATTATGGTTCAACAATCTATAGACCAGCAAAAGATTATACACACCCTTCCTGAAAAAGAGATATACTCATATGCCTTTAAACCACTTGTCCAACCTAATATAGCGAGTCACTTTTGCAAAGATTGGCTGTAACTTGAAGTCCTGTAAGAGTTAAAACCCTTGAAAAGTCTTCCTGGAGGTAGTTTGGACACTAGCTCACTTAGCAAATCTGAAGGGCTATTGCTTGTCATTTCTGCTATTTTGCTGGTCCTCCTCTGCTGCCACTGCTCCAAACATGTCACCTGTCCAGACTGATTGCTCATGTCATCTCTTCTGACAAATATTATATCTTTAAGGAACTTTTATAGCTTCTGCTGGATTACTTTCCATTCCTTCCATCGCTGCTTCTGTAACCTCCTGTCCAGCCCCACCCCAAGCTTTAACACACAACCATGCATGACTGGCACTAGGCTGTATACTTCCTATACTACTATGTTAATTTAAATAAGCATTTAAATAAAATTTAATCTTTTCTACTTTTCAGATGCATCTCATAAAAATATAACTTATAGGGAAAAACACATAAGAACACATAAAATGTCCAAATCCATTTAGACATATGAAACCCAGGATTGATGAACCTTTAGACACAGCAAATAGAATAACTGTCTCCTGGGGAAGGGGTTGCAGTGGTGGTGGGGCAAAGGAGAGACAATATCAAGGAGTTCATGTAGATCAAGAATGTTTGGAAACTGATTGTGGAAGCAATCGTACAATTCTGCTTAATGTGATTAAACTATGGAATATATATAATTTAAAAAATCCAAATCCAGATCACCATTAATTGCACTATGATAGAAATGTATTAATTGCATTTCTTCATGAAAATCTTCAGGATCTCTAAGAAAAGGTTTTACATGTAATATTTTTAGCATGCATTTTGTTAAATATATTAACATATTCTGTACTATCTTCTGGCTCCATAATTTCCCTTACACCATAAATCTTGGATAGGATTTTATTACTTGAATGTAAATGTTTTTTGATTTATTCTATTCAATACTTCACTATCAAAATAGCATCACACTAAAAAATTTTGAACATATAACTGTGTACATATCTCTAGACTTTCCTTAGTTTATACTTTTGGAGGAGAAATTACTGAATTGAAGAATATATGAAAAATGCTTTTTTGAGACTTATTAAATTAATTGTTCTTCAGAAATGTGACAGTTTTCATATACAGTGAATTAGAAAAGGATTACCACTTCTTCAACTTACTTAATATAATAACCCACTCCCCTAAAATCTGAGTTGATTACATATTTACAGAAATAAGAAATGATATGAAACATCTCCTTACATAAATTGCAGACATTTATTTCTCTTGTATGGATTATTTAAATTGATTATGGAAGCAGGAGCTAGGGATCTGGAGCAGGGGGGCAGGGCCAGAGCAAACTAGCAAACAGGGTAAGAGGAAGGACCAAAAGGTGGAAATAAGGGGAAAATGATGGTGGGGCAGGAGAAAGGTAAAAGGAAACAGAGGAAGGACACTGGAAGCAACGCACTGGATAGAAGTATAAATATAGTGCTGTACATGTGTAAATACATTAATCAACAAAAAATATATTGGCCCATGTGTATATATTTATACTGCAATTCACTGGGGGTAGGGGGTTGACTTGGACCTTTGCTGACACTCTCCCTCAGTAAAAGAACACTTTGTTCTAACAAATTGGCAGTCTGAGATGTTCACCCTCCCGACACAATCGCTGAAGGCAAATAGGTGCATAAGTAAAGGTAGGAAAGAAGGTGGATGGTGCCGGGCTATTAAAAGATCTAGTGTCTGGGGTCTTAAAGGCTTAAAATTATATGAACAGACATTCAGCAGAGAAGAAACAAGTTCACATGGAAGAAGCACACCAGTGGTGTGATCATGAGAAGTCAGAGGTAATAGGAATCAGCAGACACATAACAAACAAGCAAAAGCATATTATTGAGAATGAGGGCTGGAGCAGAGATCCAAAGTCCATCTGTAGACAATGGAACAATGCCCCCCACAGAGGGACCACAGGGAAGGGATTAGTCAGTCAGTATGAAGTCAAACACTGATAAAACAGACTATATTTCTCTGGTTCCTTGAGGCTTCCTCACCCTCCACTACCATAATCCCAGAGCTGCTTCTCAGTTCAGAATAGACTGGAACATGTACACAAATAAAAATAAGGGATGGGAACTCATGACACACAGAATCCAGGAACAGGAGTGGGAATAGTGATACCAGAAGGGTAGTGGGGAGAGGAGGAGGAGAAGGGAGAAAGGGGTAACTACTCTCTATAATCGACACATAACCATACACTCCTCTCGGGGAAAGAACAACAGAAAACATGGGGGAATGGAGATAGCTATCAGATATGAAAATAATAACCATGTACAATCAGTCAAGAGGTTATGAGGTTGAGGGAAGGGAAGGAGGGGTAAAAAGAGCTGACACCAAGGGCTTAATAGAAACTAAGTGTCTAGAACAGAATGAAGGCAACATGTGTACAAATTCACCTGATGCAAGTGATGTATGGATTGTGGCAAGAGTTGCAAGTGTCCGTAATAAGTCTTAAAGACTTGATGATAAACATCAAAGTCCACATGGAAGAAGCAACCACATGGAAGAAGCACACCAGCCTGTGTACTCATGAGGTATTGATAGGATCAAGTATGAGACATCAAATTGACTCAGCACAAAAAAATCATATTTTTGTGAATGAGGAGAAGTGTGGAGCGGAAACCCAAAGCTCACATGAGTGCAAACCCAAAGCTCACATGGACATCCCTTTAAAAAGAGTCATGGGGAGGAGAAGAACCAGCCAGGGTGCAATATAGCACCCTATAAAGTTATGAAACATAACTTTCCTCTAGTTCCTTAATACTTCCTCTCCCCAACTCTCATGATTCCAATTCTACCTTATAAATCCAGCTAGACTAGAGGATGTATGTGGGTACAGATAAGAGCTGGAAACACAGGGAATCCAGAACAGATAAAACCCTCAGGACTAATTATGAGAGTAGAGATACCAGGAGACTAAGGCAAAAGTATGTGTGTGGGTGGGGTAGAAAAGGTGAACTGATCACAATGATCTACCTATAATCCCCTCCCTGGGGGACAGACAACAGAAAAGTGGGAGAAGGGAGACTGATAAAACAATAATAATTTTTAAATTATCAAGGGTTTATGAGGGGGAGAGGGGAAAAATGAGAAGCTCATACCAGGGCTCATGTAGAAAGAAAATGTTTTGAAAATGATGATGGCAACAAGCGTCCAAATATGCTTGACACAATGGATAGATATATGGATTGTGATAAGAGTTTTGTGAGCACCCAACAAAATGAATTTTTAAAAAAGAGTTCTCAGTTAGTGATCTCTTAATAAAAACAAATAGGTTATGTAATTTTATAATTATTACTGATTATAAGAATTGATAAGTGCAACTAATATATTCAGAGTACTTTCAACTTTCTTTTCTGTTGGAGGGGGCATCACCATCCCCTGGGTGGAGTGGGAGGCCCAGCCTTGCTCCTGGAGAGCTGCTGCTGAATTTGAACTGCCAAGCCAGTGGGCCGCAGTCCCGCACTCAACCACTATGCCACGGGCGCTCAGCCCAACAACTTTCATGTATTTTGCAAATTGATATCTATTTTAACTTAAAATATATTATCATGGAGGTGGTTCAAAATTGACATTGTGAAATGAATCAATACTTTATGTTCACAATTTTCAGTGTGGAGAAGGCCTGTCTGAATAGTCACCTGGCTATAGCTTTACATAGAAACATTTCATCCATGGAGAATATCTTGGTTGACTAACAGTAGGTAAAGGTTTTCTGAGACATATTCTAGCAGACCATTCAGTAAACAGTGCTAGGTTGTTGTCTTTGTCTTCAAGAGCTTCCTAAAAGCTACCTCTTTTGGTTTCTGCTTACACAGTCTCTCCCTAGGACCCGGGCAAGCAAAAAGAGAGCTGAGGATCACTGAGCTGTTACTGTCTTTATCTTAGAGTCAGGGGTATTGGTGTTTTTGTGGCAAAATCCTCACTTCATAGGTTAAAAAAAAAGCTAGGAGCCTTGGTGATGCACCAGGTAAGTGCTGGGCTAATAACCCAAAGGCTGGGGGTTCGAACCCACTAAACCACTCTGTGAGAGAAAGAACTGGCTATATGCTACTATAAGTATTACAGCCTAGAAGGCCCAATGTCACACTGGATGACTGAATTGGAACAGACTCAACACGCAACAACAAGCTAGAAGCCTGAGTTTGATCCCTAGCCAATGTACCTCTGTGCATTCACCAGACACCAGTGGAGGCCCACATGTGGAGCTGAACACATTTCAGTGGTGCTTCCAGAGTAAGATGGACTAGGGAGGAAACCCCGAGGATCAATTGCCTAAATCAGTGAAAACATTGTGGACCACAGTTGTGGTAGTTGCATAATCTGGTGTCAGTTTGAGCAAAGGGGTGGAGTCCAGTCTGTCAATCAGGTCACACTGAATGAGACCTTTGCGGACATGGCCTTCCCAAGGGTTCTAGGATAACTCTGGTATTTCCTCCTTGGAGGTGCAAGAGACTCTGTCTCACTACTTTACTCTGTTGGAGACATTGCAGGTGACAAGACACGTGGAACTATGCTAGTGCCCCGAGCTGGAGAAGCCACATGCACCTACCCCAATGCAGCCAGATTCTTGACCTTGAGAAGCTACATAGAAACTCTTGCCCGTGCTGAGATACTTACAACTGGATCCAAAGATTTTCTACGCCTTGGCCTGTGGTATCCTGTACTTAGTTTTATTGCATGCATTTCGTGAGTCTGCGGAGGACTTTATAGATTGGTATCAGACATAGGGCTAATATAAGACTTAGGGGCTTGGATTGAACTGGGTTGGGATGCTTTTTTAATGTACAATTACCTTTCATAGAAAACTGTGTCTTATACACAGGGATCTCTTTGAATTTATTTCTCTAGTCTACTGAGACTAACAAAACAGTGAATTTATTTCTCTAGTCTGCCCAGACAAACACAACAGTGGTCTGAGCTACAACCAACCACAGGCAGAGGAAGCCTTTGTTGGGGTTGCCTTGAATTGTAGGCCCACTTGACAACAGTGAGCAACAATATCTGAGAACCATTCTCTCTCTCCATTTTCAAACCTGGTTTGTGGCTCAGGTTGCTTCTCAGATGAATGTTTTTGAAGAGACATTTCCTTTGGTCTCCACCCATAGGATCCTGGTAAGTTTCTTCGATAATTTCTTCAGATCACCAGGTACATTCAGAAATGTCCAAATCTCAGCTGGACTGGAAGCAAGATCAGAGTAAAGCAATCAATCTAGGAAGGGTCTTCCTATAATACTAATTTTGATATAATATAGAAAATATATGTGGAGTGAAAAGTGACAGGCATTAAAAAAAGTTAAGAAATATATCTCACTGTGTTAGTCCAGGTAGACGAAAGAAACAAATCCATAGAAACTCATATGTGTACAAGAGAGTTTTTATAAAGGATAATTGTATATTAAGAAAGCATTTCAAGCCAATCGAGTCGATGCCCATAAGTCCAATATTAGCCCATATATTTGATCTCAATCATGAGTCTTCAGACTCATGAAACACAAGCGATGGTATTGAATGAGGGGTAATCAGAGGCCAGTTTGGTAGAAAGTCTTTGTATCCAGTGGTGGTATAAGCATCTCAGTGCTGACAAGAGTCTCCCCGTGACTTTTCCAGCACTCAGGGCTGCATCAGAGTAAGGTCATGTGGCTTCTCCTGAGGGATGTCTGGAAGGGGGCCAGCCTTGTCACTAGTATCTCTTAAGGAAGGGGCCAAGAGAAAGATAGTCTCCAGCCTCCAAGGAGAAAATATAGGAATTCCCAGAATTCTCAGGAGAAGGCCATGCCCACACAGAGACCTCATTGGCTATGATCAGATTGACAGAAACCCCCTCCATTGTTAATCCTATTATATCCCAATTTGATACCATACCCACACTTTAGGAACCAGGTACACTCTGTAACAGATTTGTGTGTGGGAATTAAGACAGAGTCATGAATGCAATTGTTGAACATTGAAGGAGGACAGGAAGATTATGTAAAGTAGTGAAGTTGATTGGAAAAAGATTTGGGGGATAGGATTGGGGATTCTGTATAATATTGTAAAAGGCTTGTCTGTGCTAAAGGGTTTCAACAATGGTCTTTAAGCATGGAACAGAGTGGCAGTCTTAGGAGATCTTTTCTAAAGCTCAACATTATCGAACTTAAAAGTCTGGTTTTTAAATTCTGCCAACAAAAGGACTTGAAACATTTCTATGGGTCAAAGACAATCCCTTTATCTTTCAATTCCACCTTCTCGTGAACTTTTTGAATCCCCTCATACATGTGTGGGCTGAATCTGACCTGCCGGTTGTCAGTTTTTGACCTCTGTTCTAATGACCCTTTCTGGTGGCTCAATGAAAATTCTGCAACATTATGTGTGGAATCATAACACAAACTGAAGCCAAGACTTGTGCCTAGCACAATCAGACACACGAAATAACATGCTGACCACATTGAAAGAAATGGATTCCCCAAATGAATATGAAGTTACATTAACAAGAGATTTAACCCACCATTCCTTTGAAGTGACCCTGTTTGATTTTTTCTTTCTTATTTGTTAAAAGAAAGGCATGATGGATTGAGGAGAGGAATGAGGAAGGCCTGTTTGAGTGCTGAGGATGCCCTGAACATTTATCGTGGTCATGGGACCCTGGGGTCTTCTCTCTGATGCCAGGAGGCCGAAAGAGAATTTTGCTAATAAGTACAGGACTTTGAAACAGACTCTTCTGCATGTGACCAGCTCCACAGGGTGTCTCTAGAAACAGGATGTGAACAACTGGAATTGAAGTGGAGAAACCTTGGAAGGGCAATGAAAAAGGGAACCAGGTGCCCATCAATCTAGTATCCCAACTACTCAAGGGGGTGCCTCAATCACGGGAGATCATTCTTCTCAAGCTATTTATTATACTGACTCTTTTAAAAACATAGGTGAACCAAGGGAAGGCAGAGAAGACAAGCAGAGAACTTAGGGACTCCGCAGTGTGTATTTTAGAAATATACATGAGGGATCGTCACACAGATGTGTTTAATCATCTCGCTTCAGGAGCAATTTGTTCCCTTCCTTCCCATCTGTTTCTGTACTAGTAGCCTGGTCATTCCTGGAACCTTTGTTCCTTTTGGAATTGAGCCCATTCAGGGACTAAAAAAAATGTTGCACATTTCCCCCCCTCCAATTCCAGCATCTCCCTATTCGAGTCAGTGTTAACTTAAAAAAAATAGGCTTCTGTAGATCCCCCTTCTCAAAAGGTTTTCCTAATCTCAAGCCACATTTCTCTCCTCTTGGCCTGCTTTGATGGTGATTAGTGGGGTTTGCACAAAAGGATCCTAAAATTGGTCTTTCAAAAACGTGTTCTCCAAAGTCATATTTATTGTGTTTAAGGCCCAAGGAATATAAAAATGTAATCAAAGGACCTTGTATCTTTTAATTATTTTTTAAATGTTATGCCCAGTCTCTTATTACTCCACAAGAAAGGTGTGGCGGTCATGTGCTTATGTTAATTTCATGATTGAGATGTAGTTGTGGAGTCTAGCCTGTTAATCTGGAGGTAGTCATTGAATAGCCAATGAGGCCTCCGTGTGAGAATGGCTTTCTCCTGAGACTTCTGGGAAATCTCACAATATTTCCTTCATGGAGATGAGACGCCATCTCCCCAGTTGTTGGGAGTTAGTCTCAGAGATGATGAATTACAGAAAAAACAAGATGGCAGTGTTTGAGGAGCTGGAGGAGCCAAGGGAGAAGCCACATGGCCTTGCCCTGATGGAACCAGACCTCTGAAGCTGGAGACTCCTGCCATGGTGAGTTGCTCCTACCACCCCTGGATGCTGTTGATGGACCCTGAGCCCTGGAAGCGAAGAGCCATGAGGGAACCCCTGGGACTCTGCACCCACCTTCCTGTGACTTCGTGAGTCGGAAGGAGACATTGTAGACTGGTATCAAACATATGCGTTAATATTGGACTTGTGACTTTGTACTAGAATGGGTTGGGATGCTTTCTTAAAGTCCTATTCCCCTAATATATATAAACCGTACCCTTATATCCATATGTATGTCTATGAATTTGTTTCTCTAATCTACCCGGATTAACACAAAAGGTATGTGCAGTTTAACTTGTGCTTCCTTACTGACCTGTAGGAAACAACTGCACCACATTTTCACCATATCAAAGACTCTGCTTTAGGCTTTGGCTGGCACGTTCTCTCTCCTGATCCCAATGAACCTTCCTACAGAACGAAGGTCTCTTTTCAACCCTAACCCTTCACTGACAGGAACACCGTGCTTTTGAAGGTAAGCGCAGGCTGATTTGCTAATCTACAGCCCTGTTGCATGTTTTCACCACCGAGGTGAAACTTTTCACGACATGCACATTTGGTCATTCTCCTTGCATGCTTTCGAAGTAGTATAGAGAACATAGATGGGTGTAGGGTAAGAAAGGGAAGATCATACCAAGACTTCCATTATTTTTAATTAAGTACTTAATGGCAATAGATGCTATCATTAGCACAAAAGACATCATTCCATTTATGTCTGCACATGAAGCCTAGACATTACCTAAATATTTCTATTTTACAATCAAGTAAGTCAATAAAACAATAAAATATTAACATTTGTGCATGGTTGGTAAGCAGAAATTCTCTTTTATCCCTAAACAATTTTTATTTTAAGAATCTGTATGTTTTAACATTTTACATTTATGCCAATTTTTCATGCCATAGACTCTCAACACTATGAACTCTATAATGAATGTCTATCTATTTTAAAGTTTTATTATTTATATAAAAGTGAAGAATCTATGGATTTTTTGATAGAAAAAATATTGTCCTATAGACTTCAGCATTTCCCCCCTGAAGTATGGGACATAATTGTATCAGGCCTTGTGGTAGCTACATACTCTGGTGTCAATTTTAGAACTAAGAGAGTAGCGGTGGAGTTTGGCCTGTCAATCAGGATATAACCAGTGAGGTCTCTGTGTGGGCATGGCCTTTTTCCTGAGGATCATGGGAGCTCCTGTAACTCCTCCTTGGAGATGAAAGACATTCTCTCTCTGTGCTCAGTCCCTGAGAGACATTCTTGTTAGCAAGTCGCATAGAGACAGGATGTTGGCAGGCAGTGTCTCAGGGCTGGAGAAGCCACGTGGAGACCCCTGCTGGCTACAACACCACTGGGTCCACAAGACTTTCTGTCCACTGGCCTGTGATTGTCCTGCATTCAGCATCATTGCATGCGTTTCATGAGTCTGGAGAGGAATTTATAGATTGGTATGAGACATATGGGCTAGTACCAGATTTATGGACTTCATCTGCAATGGGCTAGAATGTTTTCTTTCTTATAAACATATGAGTGTCTATAAATTTTCCCCCTAGTCTACCCAGACCAACAGGCACGCACTATGTAGATTTTAATAAAACATGAAATCCATCTCTGCTTAGTTTCATATAACTCTCATTGTTATGTATTTTTTTAGAATGAGGAGAAAGGAAAGCAGAAGATAGAATAGCTTAGGTCATCAGAATTTAATATTAAGCACACGGGAGAATAAAGAGAGTACCAGGAACTCAAAATGGCAAAAATCCATGAGGACATGTTTGACCATGTTCTAAAACCATGGACCTAATCTGAGAGTGAGGCTAATGATGAGAGGGAACACTCATGGAGATGATTTGATGGTTAAGAAATGTTTGCAGAGTAGACGGCCACATAGCAACAAGCTGAGTGGCATCATCTAAGAGAGAAAGAGTGGAGAGGTCCATTCTGGAAACACTAACGTATTGGTCAAGGAGTTGGAAGACACACTCACAAGATAATCAGGAAGATAATGGAAAATAGTCTACATTTGAGAATAGGAGAGCAAAAAGGTCTACAGGGATTCCTGTTTATAGTATGTGTAGTAGTTGGATAGTTACTGTACTGAAATAAGAAAAAAGAGAAGCAAGTTTATATGTGAAGAGAAATCCAGTTTTTACAGTGCTTTGTTTGTAGTACTAGGGTAGTACTATTTACAGAGTTGTTTCTAATACTATGGATGCCAATACAATGTGTAATGTAATTTAAAATTGGGGCTGTTGTTTCTAGGTGTCCGGTTTAAAGGCATATGGACCACATGTTTTAACAGAACAAAACTACTCAGGACTGCCCTGTACTTGTAATCCCTGCTCTGTTGGAGTCCATTGTACAGCCACTGCACCCATCCATGTCATGGATGGCCTTCCTCTAGTCCCCTGAGTGTGTACTTGACCAAGCATGATGTCCTTCCAAGACATACATGGAAGTACAATGCTGTCATTAATAACCATTGCCTATGAAGATCCTGGAAATACGACTATTATTAAAATGGACATACTGATAATTACTGATAAAAATGAAGAATGTATGTACTTTTACCAAGTTTGGCAGACTGAACTACATCAAACATACACTTAAGTTGCACTGATCACTAATGGTGATTGAAATGTGAAAGGTAGAGGGGAAAAAAGGGATCAGTAGCTGAAAAGTTTGGGGTTCGTGATAAAATGGATGCCAGAGTTCACATGATAGTATTTTGCAATATCCAAAACTAATTCATTGCAAGCATTTTTTCCAAGAACATGCACAGTGGCACCTCACCAGAGGCAATGCACAGAAGTCAAATCTATTACCTTTATGGAGAGATACAATGGAAAAGTCTAATTTCATCAGCTAGACAAAGGCACAGAGACACCTGCAAAACAGAGGACTCGTTGCAAATTCAAGAGCAAGATGCAGACATTTTTTTTGGGGGGGAGGCATCACTGCCTCTGGTGGTTGTGGGAGCTACCCAGCACTGCTCCTGAGAGCCGTCGCTGGGTTTGAACCGCCAAGCCCGCGGGCTGCAGTCCCGCACTCAACCACTTATGCCACCAGGGCTCAGCCAACACAGATATTTAAGATGAGTCCAACAAAACCAAACTATGAGGGCAACCCACCTGAAGTGACAATCATCTAAGAAAAGGTTTGACTCAGTGAACACTAGTGACTTTAGTCAGACATGTTGTGGGTTAACAAGGACATAATATTGCCTGAAGAAAACAAAAAGTTACTAAAGAGCTTGGAAAGAAAAGATATACCCAAATAAATGTCAGATGAGAGTCTGAAGCTTACTCTTGAATATGGAGAAAGTAAAGTGGCTAGAACAAATCATGACATAAAAGAATCTAACAGAGATTTACGAAGAAGGTTTAACAAGAAAAAGCAAAGTATTCAGAAGGTGCAGATAAAAAACCCAGAAGGAAATTCTCAAGCAGAAAAACCAAAGGGAAAAGTCAAGCTTCAAATGACAATATTGATGGATTTTTATGGGCAGCATCACTTTTGAGAAATTACCCACTGAAAACCCTATGAATAGAATCATCATTTGTTATTTATTGAAAACCTAATTAGAAAAAAACAAAACAGAACCCAGAGCAGAGCAGTGTAGCTTCCTGCAGTAGGAAGTCCCTCAGCATGAGACAGGGGCAGAGCTGGCTTCTGGGAGCAGTGACCGCCAGAAGGACCCAGATGATCCCCACGAAGAGCTCTGTGCTTCAATCATGGGAGCTTGGAATCCCGGAAGTGTGAATCTAGGATAATTGGAAGTCCTTAAAAGTCAAAGGGAACCCATGATGAGAGAAGATTGAAGATGCAACTTGTCAAGGGCTTTGCTTTACTTTCATCCACACTCAATGTTCCTGGAAGCAGCAGTCGAGAAATCCAACTTTGCCTTGCAATGGACAAGTTGGGTGTGAAAGACTTTTTCCCTTTTTCTTAAAGAAAAGTGTTCACAAGCAAAGATATCACTCTGAGTACGAAGTCATGGCATTGGCTGACCCAAGTCATGGTATTTTCCGTCTACTCATTTGCATGGAAGAGCTAGAAAATAAGTGAAGAAGATTAAAGAATTGATGCATTTGATTAGTGGTATTTTTTTTAAGAGCATCGGATAATACCAGGGGCTGCAGCAAGAATGAACAAATCTGTCATGAGAAAGGTCTGATTGAAATGTTTCTTAAATGGAGGCTGGTGGAGCTTCTTCTCACATGCATTGGACATGCTATCAAGAGAGGGCAGTGCCTGAAAAAGACACCACGCTTGGTCAAGTACACACTCAGGGGACAAGAGGAAGGCCATCAGCGACATGGATGGGCACAGTGGCTGCACAATAGACTCCAAAAAAGCAAGAGTTTACAAGTACGGGGCAGTCCTGAGTAGTTTTGTTCTGTTAAAACAAGTGGTCCATATACCTTTAAACCGGGCACCTAGAAACAACAGCCCCAATTTTAAATTACATTACACATTGTATTGGCATCCATAGTATTAGAAACAACTCTGTAAATAGTACTACCCTAGTACTACTAACAAAGCACTGTAAAAACTGGATTTCTCTTCACATATAAACTTGCTTCTCTTTTTTCTTATTTCAGTACAGTAACTATCCAACTACTACACATACTATAAACAGAAATTTCTGTAGACCTCTTTGCTCTCCTATTCCCAAATGTAGACTATTTTCCATTATCTTCCTGTTTATCTTGTGAGTGTGTCTTCCAACTCCATGGCCAATATGTTAATGTTTCCAGAATGCACCCCTCCCCTTTTTCTCTCTTAGAATACTTCAATCAGTGTGTGACTATGTGGCCATCTTCTCTGCTAACATTTCTTTTTTTTCTCTGCTAATATTTCTTAACCATCAAATCATTTCCAGTTTTTGACAACTAATGCAATGGATTTCCTCTTGAATGTATCCTTTCCAGCATAGTTTACAAGGATATACTTCCCCTTGGAGACCTATCTTCAAGAGTCCCACTTAACTTTTGAACAACTTCCAATTTCCCTATGATTGTATTATATAAAAATCTGTTTCTGTTCAAGAATGCATGCTTGACGCGGTTTTCTACTGTTTGAAGTTATGCTATCCCACCAAATGATGATCCCAATGCTTTATTCTATTCAGATCATTATGGTCACCTTTACTTCGATCAGGCAATTCTTTCCATGTTGTACTTTGAATGTTTTCCAGCAGAAAATCTTAAATTTCCAACAGGAAGTTTACCATCCTTTGGTACTATATCAGACAATGTTCTGCTCCTTATCCTAATGTTTTTACCAGCTAATCTTTATAGAAGCCGATTGCTACATCTTAAAGTCTGAATACTGTCAGTTCTGCTGAATACCTTCCAGCATGGATTACACTGCTGGTACTTGAGACACTGGAGGCATAGCTTCCCATACCATAGCAACAAGCAGACCACCATCATACCGAGAGAAGAGTGATGGGGGAAAATAATAAGTGGAATCTCAAATTGATTGAGGGCCGTGACAATGTTTTTACAAAGTCTTCTGAAATGGGATTATGATAAATTGTGAAATTAGGTCATGTGACACTCAACCTTTAAATTATTGTTAAAATGGCATAGGAGCAGGGTCTAACCTCCTCTAACTTCACAAACAAGAGGGAGAAGAATCAGCCTAAGGTTAATTTCTGTGATGTGTTGGTCAAACATGTCTTCACCCTCCAGTCTTTCTTATGAAGTTGGACACCAATTTTCTCTCTCACAGCCCTCTGTACTTCTCTGCTGGGTATGTTAAAGCCTTGTAATAGCCACCCAGAATTCACAAACAACACTCACTATTATGGACATTAAAAAAGAGGTTAACAGGACAAACGATTCAGGATGACGAAAGCTCCGAAATACAGTTCTTTATAATGAGCATCCTCTTCTCGGTCATGCTTACATGTAGACTGCTCTCTGGCTCTCAGTCTCTCAGCAATAGGCTCTATTGGCTTCTCCCTGCTCAGAGAAGCAGTACAAAGTTCATCTATCAAGTAATTCATTGTACCCCAGATAATAGTTCATTTGTCCAGCTCTGCAAATAATTACTCCAAAGGACTTGACTAGAAAGCCTCAGCTCAACGGCTCTCAGGTCTGAGTCTGTGGACCAGTGCATTTAGCTCTCTAGGTAGATACTTGGAAGAAGCTCCACTCGCTAGCAAGCCTCTTGTCCAAAGGCATTCTGCCTTCTTGCTCTACAGCTCGGTTTTTTTTGCCTCCTGGTGCTGTTGGTGTGCCTCTGCTAACTCTGCGCTTCTTTTCTTGTGTCGTAGTCTCCCTCCCTTGGACTGAGGAAGTTAAGAGGCGGTTCAGTGCTGGGAATTTTAGAATCCAAAGGACACCACCATTCTCCTCCTGACTTTTCTTTCTTTATGATGGTAAGCTCTCCACTTCAGCTTTTGAGATAACTCATTACTAACCTACTGGAATGGGAAAACTGACCAATCGCTGTTAGAGCTCCACACATACTATTTTCATGTTCCCATCCCAAAGATGCCATGTGCCTTCTTTACGAGATCAGCAAACTATTACACCCTCTTCCTGTGTCCATACACCTCACATTTGCGTATTCCTTCCCAGTCCTTTGGTGGGAATGATGAAGCCTGGCTAGAAGAATCACATCACGGAATTAATTGTACCCCAGCTTGGATCTGTTCTGACAAACAGATGTAACAAGCACACGTAAGGGGATCGCCACCTTAAATGCTGAGCTTCAGACCTCGTTGGAGAGAGTGTAGTGGTTGGTGGCTGAATGGACAATAGACATAGTCAGGAAGTCACAGGCTGAATTCCTTGGAAATTGCTCTTGGGCCTGTCACTGAAATTGGTTAATGGTTCTGTTCCTAGGGTACCCACACTCATCCGAGGGTTGTAGGAGCCAGAATAAAGTAAGCCCAACAGTAAGAAGAGGACCCCTTTCTGCTGCAGCACTCTGTCTGTGCTCTCTCCTGTCCAGACTCAACATGTGGCTGGTTGTCAGAGGAGAGTGGTTTATAAGATCCAGCTCCAGTATCACAGGGAGCACAGTGGCAGGTGAGTTTGGACGTTTCAGGCAATAGCTTAATAACTGACACACACAGAAAACATGTTCATTCAAAAGATATAATTAAAGTTAAATGAACTCATCTAATTATTGACTTTGGAAATCAGATCTAAGGAACAGTTGGATAAAGTTAATCATGACCTTTTAAAAATATTTATTTATTTATTCTTCAATGATTTTATTGGGGACTCTTACAGTTCTTTTTGTTTTTGTTTTTGGGGCATCACTGCCCTCTGGTGGTGGGAGTAGGAGTTCCAGTCTTGCTGCTGAATTTGAACCTCCAACCCAGTGGGCCTCAGTCCCGCGCACCAGGCCTCAGACCCTCTCACAGTTCTTATAACATTCAATGCATCATTTGTATCAGACATATTTGTACACATGTTGCCATATTCATTTCCAAATATCTTCTCCTTGAGTCCTTGCTATAAGGCCCTTTTTTCTCCTTCCTTTTTTTTCTTTTGATGATGAAATATATATGTATATATATATATATATATACAAACATACATATATATTATTTTCTTTCTTTTTTAGAGGGGCATCACTGCCCTCTGGTGGTCGTGGGAGCTACCCAGCACTGCTCCTGAGAGCCGACGCTGGATTTGAACCATCAAGTCCACAGGCCGCAGTCCCGCACTCAACCACTTACGGCACGGGGGCTCAGGCCCTTATACATTATTTTCTTTGGGTGGGCATCACTGCCCCCTGGTGGTGGGAGTAGGAGGTCCAGTCTTTGCTCCTGTGGAGCTGGAATTGAACCTCCCTCCCAGTGGTCTGCAGTCCCGCGCACAACCACTACACCACCAGGGCTCAGTCCCATATATATTATTTTCAATGATTTTATTGGAGCTCTTAAAGCTCTTATAGCATTCAATACATCATTTGTATCAAGCATATTTGTAGATATGTTGCCATTTTAAACATCCATTTTATCCCATAAGTTGGTTTGCTATTAGCAATACCTACCCATAAAATTATACTTTCACTTAGCAGGAATGTTTATTTCTTATGTAATAGTCTGATAGTATTTTTTTCATTAGCAAAATTGATGACATTTTCAATAGTTTTTTTACCATGCAAATTTTTTTCAAATATCAGTAGAATTTTAAGCCTGTCTTCATGATTTTAGGCAAACTAGTTTTGAGAGTCCAGATGAAGCTGGCAAGAGCGCTACAAATTAAGGCTGTTTCCATTAGAGTGGCCAAGAGCTTACAATGGGATCACTCTAAATGACTTTCTAATTCAGTTTTTTTAGTGAAGAGGAAATGGAACCTTACAATGTTTTTCCTTAATCTTTTGAGTTGGAGTTAGGAAAATAAGTTTGAATTTTTTGCATATGGATGATTTATATTTTGTAACTGATAGAATGTGTTACATAACTCAGCATTAATTATATTCAGGTTTGTGCAGCCATTCTCTCTAGAGACAATGAAGAAGTGACTGAGTTCATGACTTGTTTGAAAGGGCATGATAGGACAGAGGAGAAGAGTAGGTTTGAGAGCAAGCGACTTTACAGGATGTTAGCAGGAGGCTGATCAAGAAAAACGATGTCCAAGAAAATGTTCATCAGAGTAGTGGAGTTCTAAAAAAGTATCAATGCTCAGTATCAGTAATGAGATCAAACAGAGTTAATGCTGTCTCTTCATAAACCATGAGTCTAGCTTCTTCATAATGTGTCATGCTAACAACATGAGAGAATTTTAGTCCATACCACAGTCAAGCATCATAAAGGTGCAAGAAATGATAGATTAAGTGATTGGCTAAAGTCTAAGTGACATGGAGGAGAAACAGGTATATTTTTATTTAGAAATGAAATAAAAGATAATTTAGTGATATAGACTTAAAATGCAACTATAAACTTATTGCCCCCAAATATATCTTTATTATTATTTGTCATGATTCAAGTCCTTTGGAACAATACGAATTTGACCTAGAACCCAGACTCGGGCTACTCCAGGGTGTTGAAGAGAAGCTTCTCCAATGATTACCATGCTTGATCCCAGTGTTGCTGCCATTGTGTCATCTTGCTATGGCATTAAGCATGATGCCCTTTTCTCGGTGTGGGTCCGACCTGATGAACCATCCAAAAGACGTGCAACAAAGCATTGACACCCTCATTTCCAGCGTGCTGCCTGCATTTCTTTTACTTAAGATCTGCTCATTCTTCAGACAGTTTATGGTTTGCATGTATGTTTTACCAAGACCATAGCTCAAATGCATCAATTCTTTATGTATTGTCTATCTTTCTAATGTATAGACAGGACTTGAATATACCATAGTCATGCTCATCTCAGTCCTCAAACTGACATTTTTGCTTTCTTAGCACTGAAGAGAGTTATTCTGCATCAGATTTTCCCAGTGCAATATGTTGTTTAATTTCTTCACTACTATTCCCAGGGGCACAGATTGTAGTCACAAATAAAAGAATATAATAAATAATTATACTGGATATTAAAATATAGGGAAGTTCACATATCAGGGATGTGAATGCAGAAAGATATTTCTGGGTTCTTTATGTCATGGGCAAAAGATATAAAGTGAAGAAATTAGAAAGAGTGAATAGAGCTGTTCCCACTTGAGAAGTATGCTGCGATATTATTACTAGAAGATGAGGTGATCATGTGGTTATGTCAATTTCATGATTGAGATGTAGGGGTGGAGTCTAGCCTGTTGATCTGGAGATAGCCATTGAGTAGCCAATGAGGCCTCCGTGTGGGGATGGCTTTCTTCTGAGACTTTTGGGAAATCTTGTGATATTTCCCTCATGGCGATGAGAAGCTATCTCCCCAGTTGTGGGGAGTCAGTCTCAGCTATGATGAATTATGGACAAGACAATTTGGCAGCATTCAAGGAGCTGGAGGAGAAGCCACATGGCCTTGCCCTGATGGAACCAGACCTTTGAAGCTGGCGAAGTCACGTGGAGACCCCTACCAGCGCTGAGTTGCCTCTACCATCACTGGATGCTGTTGATGGACCCTGAGCCCTGGAAGCGAGGAGCCTTGGGTAGACACCTGTCCGAGCTGGGATTCTGCACCCACTGGCCTGTGACTTCATGAGTCAGAAGGAGACGTAGACTGGTATCAGGTATATGGGCTAATGACTTTGAACTAGACTGGGTTGGGATGCTTTCTTAATGTCCTGTTCCTCTTGTATATAAACCATACCCTTATATCCATATGTGTGACTATGAATTTGTTTCTCTAGTTTACCTGGACAAGCACAGAAGGTTTCTTGGAACTGAGTTCTATCTGGTCAATTATGTACTGCTAATAAATTAATTAGTAATTTGGTATAATTCCTTAATATAAAACACTTTCATTAAGAGATAAATATTGAGTACCTGTTATGTTAACTCACTATATTTGGTTGAAAAGGAGATACAGAAGTGTAAATGTATGGTAGAAGTGTATCTACTTATCTTCGTTATTCAAAGCTTTTATTACAGAAAGATCACAAGTACACTGGTAGGGGACTCTATGAAGCAGACATTATTCACTCTGCCTTCACCTCCACAAGTAGACCTGAGGGAGTTCAGAAAACGCACCCACTACTGTGGTCCCACCAGTCTGTCATGATCCTGCATTCTGCATCATTGCATGTGGTCTTGTGGGTCTGAAGAGGGATTTATAGAAGAGTATCAGACTTAAGAGACTTTAGTTGGACTGGGCTGGGATGATTAATTGCCACATAACTACTTCTTGATATAAAGTTTTCCTCTTACACATTGAAAAAAAGCAGACATGTAGTTTCCCTGAGACATAAAGTTCAAATGTAAGGTTCTGGCCTTAAGGGAAGGTTTTTGTCTCTCTATTGATGCAGGAGGAAAGTCCTTGTCTCTGTTGAGCATCTGCTTCTGGGCGATCACACTGATCCTGCCTGAAGAGCATAACAGAATGACTCGCTCCTCAATGGCCTTTAATAGGCATAAAGGTTTGGATTCATAGCATCTTTTGCAGGGAAGCAGAATTCAATCCGAAATGCTACATTTAATAGAAGGAACCCTCGTGGTCCAGTAGCCAGAGCCCTGGTCCGATGTGTGAGCCTACCAGCTGTACCGTGGAAAGAAGATGGATAGTTCTGCTTCTATAATGATTATAGCTTTGTAGTTTCCCTCTGGGGCAGTTTTACTCTGTTCTGTATAGTCAGTCGGAGTTGAAATTAGCTTGATGGTCACATATTGTACTCAAAAGCCATGTGCTCATTAATCTAAGACCATACACATTGTTCTTGTGTACTTTCCTTAAATCTATTCATAGTCTGAGTTCTCTGAGAACCGAGAAGACATCTCTGCTGACGGCAACATATAAACATAGGCAAGCCTAATTTAAAAAATATTACTGAGACACCACAAGGCTTTTCAGATGCTGCTTCTAGTTAGCTTATCTGGGCATGCACAATTGGGGGTATTTGAGTCAGATATTTTGAATGTCAGGGAGATAAACTGAAAAAAATCATTAATCTTTTATCCTTTTTATAACCTCAATCACCTGAATCTAAACAGCATTTACAATCTGAAGTTGTACCGAAATTTCCACCACTTTAGGGACTTTAAGACTGCGATTTACTGAGATATTTGTTCATCATGCAATTGATCTCTATTATGATGTTTGATTAGGTATTATTTTTGATTATGTATTTTATGGAAATAAAGGACCACTTATACATTTATTTGTCAACTGCGAGCTTCCTTCCCACCCAAGTCTTGTGCCAAGCCCACTCTGTTGTTTCTTTTTACATGCTTCTGTGGAATACATCAGTGTGGCAAACTGAGGTGAAATACCGCATGATGAGAAGGGGAAACAATTTGGCTAAAAATGTGTACTAAGAATACTATTTGTGAAAAATGCCATCATCCTATTAACCTCAAGTCAAAAGTCAATTATTTCTTAATGCTATTCATAAATGTTGATCCTTTTTCCCCCTTATGAGTTACAATCTTGTTCACTATCTTCATGATAGAGACATGTATTTTTATAAAGTCATTATGACTTTCTAATCTCAGATAATTCTCTGCAAAGATACAGTTTCAATTGCTTACAACATTTCCTCTCAAGAAAATAAAAGTTCCATGACAATATAGTTATTCCTTGCTGCCTCCCCAAATCCTGCATCAGACACACTAGAGATATTGAAGCTATGAAACATGTAGACAACCTCTCTTCATCGCAGAGTCAATTGCTGAAGTGCTACTGTATTGGGGCAAGTAATTGTTTGATGATTGACCATTGATTCTCAGTGGTATTTTTGTTGATTTCTTGCTAATTTTCTATTGTTCCTTGCGTTCTCCCCCCTCCCATTACATATTACTTTATTCACAGTCTGGCAAAAATTTGCAAAAAAACGCATACCAGTGATGGGCTCTCAGCAGGTGTTGGATCAGACAGGCCTTGTTCTTTGGCCCTGGGGAGGTCTGCATGAATCAGAGGAACCCAGGGGCTGCCCTTCAGATGACCTGTAGTAAAACTGCAAGGACATGCTTCATTTCTTTCCATGGATAAACAAACGGTAGATGAACTATTTTTGCTAACTTGAATAGGAGGATTTATTTTATACACAGTGTCTTTCTGTACAGTTGATTGAAAATGGCATGAAGTAAATCTTGCCAAACAGATACTTATAGAAGAGTAGTATTTAAATATCTTAGTGTGCAAAGGTCAATGTTTGATTATTTGATCTTAGTAGGAATACACAGGTTTCAACTGAATACAGGGCTAAAAAAAATGTCACAGGAAGCAAGAGTGCTATGGAGTGAAAGAAGTCTTTTTTTCAGTAACAGACTGGGTGAGAAACAAACATTCGCTCTGAACCCCGGAAAAACGCTCCGTGTCAATGATAGATGCTTTCTACCTATTTTAGCAACGGCCACTTGTAGATTAGGAACTTAGCTGAGAGCTTACCTACACAAATCTCTCCCGTTTAATGCACTGTTAAGTGATTTTTGTTTGTATGTTTAATCTGATCTCTATGAAAACTACAATCTGGCAAAGAGTGGTTGGGCATCGATTTGAAAAAGGTATAATGTTTGAACTTGGTTGTACAAAGAAGAATCGAAATAACCCATGTCTTCACGAATAGTTTAGCAAGCTAGAAAAGTTAACAGAAATGTCAAGAAACAAAATGTACTAAAAATTAACTCTATCAAAAGATTAAAATTGGAACAAGCTTGCTCTTTGCAGAATGTCAGATTCAGCTTATTCCTCACCAAAGATGAAAGAACAATTCTTGTTTATCTAGACCCCAGTGGCATTGTCTGGTAAGTGTTGGACTGCTAACCACAATGTTAATGGTTCAAATCCACCAGCTGTTTCTTGGGAGAAAGAGGAGGCCATCTACTCCCATAAAGATATGTAGCTTTAGAAGCCCCTATATGGAACTGCTCTGGCTTGGAAGTGATTAAATGGCAATGATTTGATTTGAGTTGAGTAAGTGTAGTTCATGTGACTTATGTAGGCTGTCAAGACTTACTTTGCTCTTTATACAGATCTTTTTTTTTTCACCCTGCATTCAGTTAAGACCATTATATTCCTACTAAGATCAAAATATAATTTTAATTAAAAACAAAATATGTTCATTTAAATGTCTCTAAGAGAATAAATTATGTACATGTAGACCAACTGCTGATATAGTGAGCCTTCTATGTTAACATAATGATATAATTTCCAAGACTGGAAATATTTTTGGACCTTTGTTTCTTGTTTCCAAATTACATATAGAATGGAGCACTCGATCCTCTTATGGAAATCTCATTACTGTCCAGGGGATTCGGACTCTTAGTGACCCTAGTGGACAGAGCATCCTCAGGGTTCCAAGGCCATGGGGACAGATCACTACATCTTTCTCCTGTTGAGTGGCTGGGAAGTCTGAGCTGTGACCTTCTGGTTAAGAGCTAAGCCCTTGACACTTAATTCTTTTGAGTATAGTTGCATAGATTTTATCTCTAAGGTGACTATATTTTAAATTTTCCAAAAACATTTATTTTCCTAGATAGAAGCAAATGACTGCTGTGAAGGCTTCATTAAAAGACTTCATTAAAAATTGACTTTTTTCCATAAAAATTTTAAAGTTTTTGTCAGATGGCTTACAGTACATTAGAAATTTATTGACAGTAGATTAATGAAACACCACATGGACTTTATGTTTCTAAATTTATGAGATGGTATAAGTATATATTTTGGCTATCAAGTCTACTTTAACATATTGGACAGTTAGATTAAAACCAGGTCAAATCAGAGAGAGTAAAGAAATACCTTGTGAATAGCAGAAGTAATTTGCCTATAATTTCTAAAAAAGCTTCTAAATGCATCCATCCTCCTCATTGGAGCTATATTGAGGGGTGGATAATTTTGCAATGTAAATATGCCTTTGGATTTTCTGTTTGTCATAGCAAAAAGCCACTGGTGAGGAAAAATCAAAAGTTTTAATTGACCTGTCATATGAACAGTGCACTATTACAGAATGTATATTTTAAAGTGATCATTGGTTCTAAGTGATTCTCATGAAACTGTAATATCGTTCTAAGTGCTATTTCTATTGCTCTCACAGTTTTCTTAGATCTGTTATGGTATTTGGTCATTTGTCAGTGTGTTGTATTGCATGACTGGTGTGTTCCTGTGATGCTGGAAGCTATTTCATTGGTATTTCAATTATCAGTAGGGTTATGTAAAACAAAGAGGTTTCAACAGAACTTCCAGAGTAAGAACAGACTCGGGAGAAGCAACAACAGTTCTGTTCAGAGGAATTACCCCATTGAAAATCTTATGAATAGCACAGAACACTTGACTATACTGAAAACCTCACGAATAGCAGCAGAACACCTGAGTTAGTGTCTGCCCATGAGCCTTTGGGTTGAAAAGCATGTAAAATACAACTGAGCAAAAGCAGTGTGCTTAAATGAGTGTTGGCCAGAATGGTAAGGATTGAGTAAAGCATTCAAGACCTTCAAACACTGGTGGGGCAAGACCCAAAAGGAGAAGAAACAGCAGCAAATATCCATCAATATATATTTTTAATCCATCAATAATTGGCACGTGCCAAGTTTGGATAGGAAAATTGAAAGGTATCAGAGATAAAAGTGGCATGAATAAAAATTGATTTCCTAGATAGTTGTTGTTGCAGTTGTTGCTAGGTGACTTTGGACTGAGTCTGACCCACAGCGCTTTATGCACAATAGGATGAAGCACCACCCATACCTGCCCTGTCCTCACAACTGTTTCTATGCTTGAGCCCATTGCTTCAGCCTTTGGATCAATGCATCCCATTGAGAGTTCCCCCCTTTTATTTTTCGCTGCTACTCTACTTTACCAAGCTTGATGCCCTTCTCCAGGAACTGGTCTTTCATGAAAATATGTCCAAAGTACTAGGATAAAGTCTCATTCTGGCTGCACTTTCCAGACAGAACAGCTAGTGCTTTTAGCAGTCCATGGTATTTTCTATATTCTTCTCCAGCACCACAATTCAGCACACATGGATCCGTCTTTGGTCTTCCTTAGTCAGTGTTCAACTTGAATCAGGCTCACCTTAGTATTCAAAGCAACATCTTTGCTTTTCAATATTCTAAAGCGGTCTCGTGGAACAGATGGGCCCAATGTAAGATGCATTTTGATCTCTTGACTGCTACTTCCATAAGCATTGATTGTGGATTGAAGTAACACAAATTCCTTGACAACTTCAACCTTTTCTCCATTTATGAAAGTGCTGTCTGTTAGTGCAATAGTGAAAATTTTTGTTTTTTATGGATTGACTTTTAATCCATACTGAAGGCTGTCATCCTTGACTTTCGTTACCAACTGCTTTAAGTCCTCTTCACTTACAGCAAGCATTCACAAGTATGCGCAGAAAATTATTATATCCCTCTTTCTAATCCTGATGTTGCATTCTTCTTCCTATAATCTAGCATCTCTAATTATTTTCCCAGTATATAGATAGAATAGCTACGTTGAGAGGATACAAACCTCACACCCCCGTGTTAGGCTGATTTGACTAGCGAAACAAGTCCAGTGACACTCATATCTATCATTATTGGTGATTAGAATGCAAACATGGTAAGTCAAGGGAAAGGAGTGGTTGTTGGAAAATATGATGCTGGTGATAGAAATAGTCCTGGAGACACATTGAGAGGATTTACAAGACCAATTTCTTCTTCACCCAACAATAGGGAAAGCGACTTCTGCAGATAGAATGCACAGCAATCAAATAGACTGACCTGTGTGAAGAGATGTTGCAGGAGCTCAAGAGCAGCAGCTAAGAAAGACCAGAGTGGATGGCAGTCACGACTCTGATATGGGCTTGTGATCATAGAATAACTAAACCCCATGGGAGAAATGAGGAAGCAAAAGAGTCGAATCGAAAATTCCACAGGGACGCTCAAGAAGACAAAGCAACATATTATAACAAAATACAAAAGGACCCAGAGTGAGTGAACCACAAAGAAAGGACATGTGCAGTATATCTTAGATTGAAAAAATGGAAGAAAAACCCCAAGCCTCACATTGCAGTATTTAGATTCTCTGGGCAAAATATCAGACAATACAGGAAGCATAAAATGAAGATGGCAAGAATGCAGAGACTCACAGTACTGAAGGTGATGTTGATTCAAACATTTCAATAAGTAGTATGTGATGGAGAACCAATGGTACCGATGAAAGAAATCCAAGCTGCAACGAGAGCCTTAGCCAAATACAAGGCCTCAGGATTTGATGGCATACCAATGGAAACATTTTAAAAGATGAAGGAAGCACTGAAAGCACTCACTCCTCTATGCCAGGAAGTTGGAAGAGAGTTACTTGACCAACTGACTGGAAAAGGTCCATGTTTGTCCTTGTTCCAAAGAAAATACCCAACAGTATATGCAAATTATAGCACATCAATGATGTAACATCCAAGTAAAATTTTGCTGAAGATGATCCAACAACGGTTACAGCAGTATATTAACAGGAAGCTGCCAGAGGTTCAGGCAGGCTTCAGAAGAGGATGTGGAACAAAGAATATCATTGCTGATATCAGATGGATCTTGGCTAAGAGCAGAGAGCACCAGTAAGATGTTTACCTGTATTTCATTGACTATGCAAAGGTATTTGGCTGTGTGAAACCTAACAAACTGTGGACAGTCTTGAGAGGAGTGGGAATTTCCAAATACCTAATTGTGCTCATGTGAAATTTGTACGTGTCTTAAGAGACAGGTATGCGAACACAACAAAGCAATATTGCTTGGTTTAAGATCAGGAAAGTTGTGTGCCAATGTCATACCCTCTCACCATATTTGTTCAGTCTGTATGCTGAGCAAGTAACCAGAGAAGCTGGATTATATGAAGAAGAATATAGCATTGGGATGGGAAGAAGGCTTATCAACACCTTATGATATGCAATTAACACAACCTGGCTTGCTGGTATTACAGAGGATTTAAAGTACTTGCTGATAAGGATCAAGGTTTGTAGCCTTCAGCATGGATTACAATCAATGCAAGGAAAACAAAAATCTTCGCAGCATGATCAATTGGTGACATCATGATAAAGTGAAAAAAGTTTGAAGTTGTCAAGGATTCTGTCTTATTTGAATTCCCAATCAATGCTCATGGAAGCAACAGTCAAGCCATCAAAAGATGTTCTATGTTGCACATGGCCTCTTCAGAGTTTTGAAAAGCAAGGATGCTACTTTGTGGCCTAAGGTGTGCCTGACCCAAGCTATGGTGTTTTCAATTGCCTCATATACAGGTGAGATTGGAATTTGAAGAAGGAAGACCAAGTAAGAATGATTGCATTTAAATGATGATGTTGGGAAAGAATATTGAAAATACCCCTGACTGCCAGAAGAACAAACCAATCTGTCTTGGGAGCAATGTTGTCAGAGGTTCCTGAGAAGCAAGTATGGGGAGATTCAGACTCGTGAAAAGTGGAAATTGGGCATGGTATCAAAAGAGACAAGCTCCTAGAAAAGGTCATAGAAAAGAGTGGAAAAGAGGAAGACCTTGATAAAATGGAATGACACAATGGCAGCCACAATGCACACTCAAGCAATTGTGAGGAGGACATGGTACCAGGTGGTGCTTTGTTCTGCTCTGTCTAGCATCATTGTGAGTCAGAATTGCCTACACAACACCTGAGAACAGCAGTGGTATCTGGGTCCTGCCATCGTAAGGGATTTATTCATGTTAAGTGTTGTATAGGTGTTTAGAATTTCAGGTTATTCTTTAAACTGAAATACTATATACATTTTGAGTGCATTTTTGAGGGCCTTGTTTAATAAGGTCTTAAAATTATAATAAAATATTTTAAATTAGTTCCTTAAAAAACAGGATATTGAATTGTTTTTTTTGCCTAAATTGGCATGGATTAACAAAGTTTCAGTGAAAAATTAATATAATAAAAGCAAAGTGAATTACTTTTTAAGTTTTCCAAAATTTTGAGCTAATCCTTATTGCTGATTTATCTTTAAAATGACAATGGAATATCACATGTTA
Organism: Nesogale talazaci; assembly: GCA_004026705.1. Classification (NCBI taxonomy): domain Eukaryota; kingdom Metazoa; phylum Chordata; class Mammalia; order Afrosoricida; family Tenrecidae; genus Nesogale; species Nesogale talazaci. The sequence goes on from PVJH01003182.1 coordinate 144,026, forward strand.
ACATTTAGCTCTAATAGGGTTTATTTTTCTTATAGCACTATCAATAATGAGTGCATCTTTGTCTTTTAGTAAGTAAAGGCAATTCTGATAAATAATGTCATTCTAAGACCTTAAAAGACAGAGTAAACATAGCCCTGTGAGATTCTGAGACTGTAACATGGGCACAGAAATTCTCATTTGTCTCCCTCAGCACATTTGAACAGGTTACCTTGTGGCAAGCAGCCCACCGTGTAATTCACTATACTCCAAAGGCTCATGTTAAGAGAAAGCACCTAGGATTATAGATTCTTTAAAAATAGTTGTCATTGAAAAAATCAAACTTGCTTAATGACTCAGAATCATTTGTGATTTGTGATTGTGACTATAAATAAGAACATGTGATGCTAGAAGGCTTTTAAAAAGAATTTTATCCTTTTGCTTAATATTTTTAAGTAGCTTTTTGGGCACTGGGTCCACATATCATGCAATTCAATAGCATCAAAAAGAGGTTTATAGTTGTCACTACAATTATTTCCTTCTTCCTTGTACGCATTGTTATTTATGTAATTATCTTTTTCTAATTGTGGCAAAAATATACATAACAAAACATCCCCCAATTCGACAACTCCTACATGTATAATTCAGTGCCATTGATAATAGTCTTTGTGTTTTACAACCATTATTGATATCCTTTTCCAAATTATCCCACCACCATTAGCATAAATTCAATGACCCTCATGCAAAAATTCTTCTTCCTTTACCTATGGTTGCTATTGGTCAAGTTTGGTTTCTTTTTGTGGTTGTGTGTAGTTTTTAAGTACTGTCCACATGTCCTATACTCCCATAGTTAAATTGCTTTCAAAAGGAGTTGTATAGACATTGTCACAATCAACTTTAGTGCTCCCCCTGACTCTCACATTCATTGTTTGCTCCCCAAGTCCTCTCACCCTCCCCACCCCCACATCCTTGATAAAGTTGTTACATTAACCATTGTTTCTATGCACCCACTCTTTCTGTGTTTTATGAATTGGGAAATCTAATAGAAACAATTTTAAAAAGACAATAATAATATAAAATAAAAACAAAGAATTAGAAGGAAAAGACTACCACCAATATTTTAAAAGTCAGAGGAGACATGTCTGCCCTGCAAGAAAGTGAGAAATATTGATGCCTAGAGAAAATTCAGTTTGGGTCAAGAGGGAGGTCACTTGACCAAGAGTTATATTATCCCATGGTTCACTCCACTATAAGTTATAACAATCTGCCTGATAATAAGGCTGTTCAAATCTCAGAGGCCTATTCCAACCAGTCTACAGATGAATTTTGAACTGCCACTGTCCTCCATAGCCTTCTAAAAATTGGGTGTTCACAATTTAAGCTCAGATAGTTTTACCATCATCACACAAGAAAATTCTGATTAAGGATGAATTATAAGACTAGTACACACTTTTCTTTTAAAGGGGGGTGGTAAAAGAATGATAAAACAAGAAGCAAAAACAAAGTCAACAAAAGAACAGCTAGGTGACTTCCTGGAGCAGTGGTCTTCTGATGAGTTGGGGACCATGTCTAGCTGGTAGTATGATGTTGTGATGTCAGGATAGGTTGAGATTAAAGCAAGAGGGATGATTTTAGTGTCTGGTATGACTGAGATTCCTGTGTTCTTATGATAGGTGAATTATCTTAAAGGAGTAGACCTCTGGTGGACCAGGTCAGAGGGATCCAGGTTAGTTCTTATGAGATGACGTTGGTGCCCAAGTGGGGGTAAGGGAGTGGGGTCTGTACCTGCCACCTGCCTCGGTGGTCTATGGGGGAGGAATGAAGCAATAATTATTCAGAGGCCAGGTTGCTAATTTGCGTTGCTTGGGGTGCTTGCCAGGGATTAGAGCCCAGGGACAGCTGGTGAGTGGCTTCGGAGTCCTTAATTTTGGCAACAGCAGAGTTGACCTTTCTACTTATATTGGTATGCCAATGGATTGCTAAGGCACCTGCTGTGTGTGAGTGTGTTAGCTGCTAACCAACAGAGTTTAAAATGCAGAAATGAAAACAAATAAAAAACCAAAAAAATGAGAAAAACCTGCAAATTAGCTTGTTGTAAGATGAGCGGCCTTGAGAGCTGTATTTCAGGGAAGGGAGATGCATTTTGTTGAGTGGACCGCTGCTTCCCAGTCTGTGTGGTGAGCTACTCTATTAACTATGTACACCTGCCCCAGACCTGCCCTGAAGAGCCACTCCCATAAGGTTTAGTAGGCTGGGTTGACCCTGCCAAGGTGAGGAAGGAGGGATGTAGGGGTGTGAGGGTATCAGACCAGAGTTCCCTTGGCCAGATCTTAAAGCCAGATCATCTGGGATTACATGCTCCCAGGCTGGTCACTAAGAGGTTTGTCCCTGCAGCGTAGCCAGCCAATAACCCCTTGGACTGGAAAAATTGGTTGGGAGAGCTGGGAAGTCACACTCAGTTGGCTATTGATGAGGGCCAATGATCAAAGGTAAGTCTATCATCTGACTTTTTTGCTCTTTTACTGTAACAAATCTGTTTCTGCTTACCTTTATGCTTACCCTCTCCATGGCCCCTCTGTGCTGGTCTCTGTGGAATCCCCATCTGTCAATAATGTCTCATATAATCAGAGTTGTCCCATTTATTTGTCAATGAAATCTTTGCTCTAATGAGAATATAAAGGTAAACATGGTATCAATTGCAGTTCAAGGGTCGACAAGGTCAGAAATGTCATCACACCCTATTTAGTGAGTTGGAATCCATTCTATGGTCCTGGGTCCTGTCTTTGTGAAGAACAAGTGGTTCCCCTAGTTATCTGCTAGCTGCCAGCTTTGTGATTTTAATAACCTAGGGACACCTCTGAAGAAAGACCTGGCAATCTACTGCCTAAACTTTCCAAACCCAAACTCAAACTCAATGGTCTGCCCAGGAATTGATTCTGACTCAGAGGGATGTTCTAAATGAAGTATAGTTACCCCAGATGATGGGTGGTTGTAATCTTTATGGTACTTCCATATGCATATATAAGCTGTATAATAAATGATGAAATTATAGAAGAATTAACACACTTGGTGAATTATGAAATTTGCAAAGAATATTCAAAGTACAGTGGGCTGACAGATTAACTTATGAGTCCATTGTGCAAAAAATACAACCAGAATGCTTCTTTGAGGCAAGGAAGGAGCGGTTGGAATCATGTGATTCCAACATGTTTCCGGGAGAGACTAGCTTGGTCAAGGAGAGGATAGGCCAAAGAGAGATAGACCCTTGATCTGATGGACTGACCCAGTGTGAATGCAACAATTATCTGTGCTCATAATAACCTAATAATTGCTATGAGAAGGGGGCAGGGCCAGGCCAAGTTTTGTTCTGTTGAGCATAGGGATGTTCTGCTTGAAATCTATTTTTTTTAATTTAAATTTTATTGGGGGCTCTTACAGCTACCACAACATTCAGTACATCATTTGTATCAAGCACATTTGCACACATATTTCCACATACATTTCCCAATATTTCCCACTTGAGCCCTTGATACAAGCTCCTTTAAAAAAAACCCTCCCTTTTCCCTTCCCCCCCCTTTTAAAAAAATCATTTTATTGGGGGGCCCGTACAACTCCCATCACAATCTCTAACAACATCAGTTGTATTCAGGCCACTTTTACACACCCATTGCCATCATCACTCTCAAAACATTCTCCCTCCCTTCAGGCCCCCATTATCTGCTCCCTATATTACCCTTCCTCCCCCCCTTCCCCTTGAACCCTTAGTAATTTACAAATTATTTTTTCATCCTGTACACTGTACAATGTGTCCCAACACTCACTTCCCTGTTGTCCATGCCCCAGAGAGGAGGCTATGTGTAGATCCCTGAAGTTGGCTCCCCCTCTCCATTCCTCCATCCCTCCACCCTCCCGGTATTACCACTCCCATCACTAGTCTTGATGGATCATCTATCCTATTCCCATGTTTCCAACTTCACTGTACATCTCCTGGTCTAGCTGGATTTATGTGGTAGAATTGGGGTCATGATAGTGGGTGGGAGGCAGCATGGGAACTAGAGGAAGGTTGTATATTTCATAGCTCCTACCCTGTATCTTAACTGACTCATCTCCTCCTTGTAATCCCTCTGCAAAAGATGTCACCTCACCTATTGATGGGCTTTGGGTCCCCAATCTGTACTTCCCCTCATTAATAATAATATAA